>CAEFZY010031605.1:0-11391 GCA_903066815.1 Brachyrhaphis roseni
AGACCAGCTAAAGGAGAGAAACCTTTAAATGTTGATGCTGTTGATGTGACATTAGTTTGAACAAATCTGTCTTTAGTTACATTCAAACTTCCTGATTGTCTGTTTTTCCTTTGTAGGAACTTAATGCTATACAGTAACTTATTTTGGATCTCAGGTTCTAGTGGAAAGTTAACATCCACGCATCATGGGGGATTGTATTTTCTTTTGCATTCCCTCGCAAAAGTGTTGCATTCTGAACCAGTTAGAGACACTCTAGTGGAAAATTGCCTTAGCAAGTTAGAGAGAAACTTCAGCTTTTGTAGCCAACAGGAAGTTTCTGCCAAATATTTAAGCACTCCTTCATAAAAAGATTGGTTAGAGTTCATTAAAACTGGTTGGTTTCCTGCCACAGATGTAATTTTTAACAGTAGTGAACCCACTGTTGCTAACTCAACATTTTTCTTGCTATATTGAGCAACATTTCAGACAAAATAATTCCGGCCAAAATCAGAATCTGCAGATTAAGCTTTTTAAAAGATTGGTAATCGGCAATCGGCCAGAAAACTGCAATCGGTGCACACCTATTTTCCAGGCATATAGTGCCACAATTTGGACAATCGAGTAACTATATTGCCTTTAATTGTTATAAAAATCTATCAAATCTCAAAGAAATTTAACTTCACAATTTGACACCTTGAAATTGTGCATCTCTCTTTAAGAAGCTCCTGCTCTTTTAGACGCATTACATTCATCAACAATGCCTGTCCATAATGCTGTTTACAACTGTTCTTAGGAGCACTGAGAAGTAGTCCAAGGATTCCAGAATTTTTTTTATTGTCATACCATTTTACAATTGCTTGCTTGTGGTACAAAATTCGAACTCAGGTCTCAGATCAAGACGTCTACCTAATAAATAATGAAGTATTATATACCATAAATGTGTGTAAATAAATTAATAAAAAAAACAGTAAGATGAAGTTGAATTAAGTGTAGCTTGAGTTCAGCAGTCTGACAACTTCAGGGAAGAAACTGTTCCTCAGCCTGGTGCTCTTGCTTTGGATGCTCCTCGGCCTCCTGCCTGAGGGGAGCAGCTGGAACAGTCTGTGTGCAGGATGGGTGCAGTCCTTCTTGATGAGGCGCGTCCTCCTCCTGCATCGTGGTGTGTAGAGGTCTGAGGTGGAAGAAAGGCAGCTCCCCACAGTCCTTTGTGCAGCCTTAGCCACCCTCTGCAGAGTCATCCTCTCAGCCGCACTGCAGCTGCCGTGCCACATGGTGATGTAGGTGCAGATAACTCTCTCCACCACACAGCAATAGAAGCTTCTCAGGACTGAGTTCTCTAGTCCAGCTCTCTGCAGCTTCCTAAGGAAGTAGAGACGCTGGTGGGCCTTCCTGAGCAGACTGGAGGTGTTGGTACTCCATATATGCACACCCAGTTACCTGTGGCTGGAGCCCACCTCCACAGCTGCTCCTCTGATGTTCAGAGGATGAAGAGGATCCTTGTCCTTTCTGAAATCCATCAATATCTCCTTGGTCTTCTTCACATTGATGCAGAGATTATTTTCTCTGTGCCAGATGTTCCACCTCCTCTCTGTATTTGGACTCATCACTGTTCGTGATTCATCCCACTACTGCTGTGTCATTGCAAACTTCACTATATGACAGCTGGGGTGTCTAGCCAAGCAGTCATAGTTCAGCAGAGTGAAGAGGAGGGGGCTCAGCACCCCTGCGGTGAGCCAATGCTAAGGATGATGGAGGAGGAGACTTTGTGGTGGATCCTGAAAGTCTTGGGTCTGTTATTAAGGGTTAGGGTTAGAATCAAGTTCCCCGGTGTGGGACTCAGTACCAGGGTCAGTGGGATAATGGTGTTGAAGGCCAAGGAGAAATCCAGAAAGAGCAGACGGATGTAAGGATTCCTGCTCTCCAGGTGGGTGAGGGCTGTGTGGACCACCGGTGAGATGGAGTCACCAGTGGAGCAGTTCCTTCTATAGGCGTACTGATGGGGGTCCACAGTGACGTTGATGGAGTCCTTGATGGGGGTCATGACTAGCCTCTAGAAGCACTTCATGACTACCGATGTTAAGACTATAGGTCCATAGTCATTCAGGCCTGAGACTGTGGAGCACTTGTGGACAGGGACAATAGTGGGGATCTTTAAGCAGGTGGGCACAGATGCCAGTGACAGTGAGGTGTTGAAGATGTTTGTGAACACCACAGACAGCTGATGTGCACAGTCCCTCAGTACCAGACTTGGGATGTTGTCGGGGCTACAGCCTTACGGAGGTCGATTTCCTGGAGGGACTTCCTCACATCTGCTGTGAACACACAGAAGTGTGTCACCAGGTAGTGACACAAATCTGGTGCTGAGGGAGGTGTTAGGATCCTCAAAGCCAGGTGTGAGGCCGGGTCGTTGGTGATGAAGTGACCTCGAATTATGTGGGCGTATGTGGTTTTGGCCCTCACAATGCCTGCTGCCAGATCTTTCCTCAGAGTGCTCACCTTTCTGCAGCATCCCTAACTTTCAGCAGAGCTCTCACCTCAGCATTCTGCCAGCAATCCTGGTTCGGGTAACAGGTTACTGTTTGTTGGTGACATCATCACCAACAAACAGTCCTGGAGCACAGAGTCTGCATCCCTGGGCCACTCAGTGTCTGTCTTCTTCGTTGGCTTTGTCCGTCTCATCAGCGGATGATATGCAGGATGGAGATGTGGTCAGAGAGGCCTAGATGGGGTGAAGAAGAGCTCTGTACATCCGTGACTGTTAGTGTACTCACAGTCCAGAGTGTTGTCTCCCCATGTAGGAAAGGTAACATGCTGGTAAAAACTGGGCAGAGTGTCAGTCAGTTCTATGTGATAAAGTCCCCTGCAACCACATAAAATCCCTCTGGGTGCTTCATCTGTAGTGAGCTAATGGTGTCATACAGCTCCTTCAATGCTTCGTTGCCGTTAGCACTCGGCAAGATGTAAACAATGGTGACAAAGACTGCAGTAAATTCCTGAGGTAAATGGTACAGCCGACATTTCACTATCATAAGTTCTATCGCCTCGGAGCAGCAGCTCTGAGGCGATAGAAGGTTGGTCCACAGTTTGTATACCAACCTTCATTCATGTACATACAGAGTCCTCCTCCCTGTGTTTTTCCCCGATCGTTGGTCGTTATCCAGTCAGAATAACTGAAGACTATTGATATGGAAGGATGAGTCTGGCATGTTGTTGTTAAGCCAAGTTTAACAGTTGTTCTTTGCTGTTAGACTAAGAACAGCACAGTTCCTCATCTCTGTAGAAAGACTCAGCCTCAGATGTAACAAATCCACCAGTGAGGGGACATTGGTCAGAAAGGGAGTTGGATCGGTGGCTTCCTAGTCTTCACCTGGGCCAACACGCCCACCTGCTTCTCCCTCTTCTGTTTTTGGGAACAATGTTTCCGTTTGACCGTTGTTCTTCGCACTCTGCTGCACCAGTCCATTGTCCTAAGGACCCGCTGTCTGCCAAGTGGAGATTTCAGCCGCAGTGATATTTTACCTCTGTGCGCCAAAATAGCAACATGCATAGTTCCTATAATGACCTAAGCAGACTCATCTCAGTTCCACCAGGGGTTTGATAATTGCTGCTGGCTAGTCCAGTCCTTTTACCTTTTCTGGTTCCAACTCTCAATATTAAAGATGATTGCAGTGGAAATTTATGCTTTATTACCGGATGACTCTACAGAAGTATTGGTTCAAATAAATCAGTTCCAAAATTAATATTCAACGTGAGTGGATGTGACCTTGTGACCTGCTCTGTAACCATGGAGACGTGTCTCTCAGTCTTTGTGCAAAGGAGAAGCATCAGCAGCTCTGATGAGACGTTCATGAAGGAGTTCTGCCTTCAGTCAGACTCTGACAGGAAGTGGACATCAGCTGGACCTTCAGCCAGCGGTCCAGATGAGGACATCAACACCGTCACAGAACTCACTGGTGAGACGTAGACGGCTTGGTTTGAGATCTGAAGATCTGAATGCTTTTGATATTTCTGTAAGAAAACTAATACATAGAATTATTCTCCATTTTGGATTATTTTTAATCTCTGTACAAATACAGCTGCTTTGTGGAATCCAAATTAAATCTGTTGCGGTCTATTTGAGCCAAGTGGAGAAATGAGATGAAATTCTGAATTATTTTTTAAACAAAATAGTAATGAAGTACTGGCTGTACATGTTCATGTGAATATAGCTTTATATAACTAGATATATATGTAGTTCTACAATCAAACTTTGCATTATTTGCAGTGAATAGAAAGAAAACTCAACATGACGTATCCAACCCAGATCACAAGTTTCCAACATCTGCAGCTCCTGATCCTGATGAAAAGTGAGTAACATTATAACACACCAACCAAGAACCGGCCCAATCAAATCAACTGTTTACATTTAGGATTGATTCTTCTGACAGGAAGTGGACATCAGCTGTCACCAGCAGTCCAGATGAGGACATCAACACCATAACAGAACACCATGGTGAGACGTAAACAGTTTGAGATTTAAATATCTGAATGTTCTTGATATTTATGCCAGAAACATAATTTTCCTGGAACAAAGGATTTATAGAAAGAGCAACCAGACCTGAACCACCAGAGACTTGGTTGGATGAATTCCTTTATTGGTCATTATTATTGTTGATGGTATTTTTTGTTTTTGTCAAGTAATTAGATGACTCTTGTCAGAGTTAATGTTACATGGAACATGATGCTCAAAGGACACATGGCAAAAGGAAGAACTAATCTGAACCATCAAATATGGGAATTGTGTTAAAGTATTAGAAGAGTCTCAGTGGTACATTGTGTGTGAGCCAATCCTCTAGACAGACAATGAAACAACGAAGGATTTGATATGATCATGACTGATTGGTTCAGCTCAGTCCAAACCCAGGTCTCTGCATCTATTTCAGCAACAACCTGCACTAAAACTATAGTGAAGGCATGGATACAGTCAGACATAAAATAATTCAGTCTTCACTACAAATTAGTGTCCATGACAAAACTAACTCATGTTCATTCAAATTGTTCATTAACTAACGGTGTCATTTTCAGTTTCAAGTCATCCCGACAACTGCTGCTATGACATCTTCAGACTCCCGGTGAACAAAAATCTCATCTCTTCGTATAACAGGACTGATCATCGCTGCCCTGTGGCAGCAGTTGTGTAAGTGCTGATAACTGAGTTCCTGTTATTCTCTGAATGTGAATTATGCAGCTTTATTTCTGACTTTCCTTAGTTCTATTGAAATCAAAGTCCATTTATTATTTTTATCCATCTTTTAAGAAAAATGTATTTTCTTTCAGCCTAATAACACACAGGGGACGTCGCATCTGTGTGGATCCAAATCAGCAGTGGGTGAAGAATATTATGAACTTTCTGGACATGAAGTCATTTTAAAGTTGCTGCCATCTGTCCTGATAGTCCAATAAAACTCATTGGACAAAACAATAATGTTTTCAGTATCAGAATTATTCTGTTTCAAATAATCAAAGATTTTGCCTTTAAATATAATCATTGTTGATGTTTTTATCATTTCTTTAGGAAGTTTTGTACATTAACTATCTTACATCAGTGACTGGAAACATTCAGATTTATGTTGATTTTATTTTATCTTTTCTTATTGTTCTGTTTTCATAATTTTCTCTAATCAAATACAGAATCATCACAAATGATTCTGTGTTGTTGTAAGTGTTGTAAGTTTTTCTTTGCTTGCTTTTGTTCAAAAATAAACCTGATTTATCAAATGGGTCTGAGTTTTCAATCTTTTTTTTTTCTTTATTTTTTGGGGTGGTTTATTTCTAAGTGCTAAGAAACATGGAGCAAAGGTCACCAGACCGGGAATCAAACCTGTGACAGCCACATCAAGGACTAATGGCTCCTTAAGTGGGTTGTGCTGCACCCCTACACCACCAAGATATTAGTCCTAAAAATTAATATTTAAGTAATGTAAGTTTAACTCAGTATTAATGTACTGTAGATACAGATCCCTTTTAAAGTCACAACTTACGTAGCAACATAAAACTCGCTACTTTATTCTTGTTTGCTGTTTAACTAAAGTAACTACAACGGATGACCTTCACTAACTTTTACCAGCCGGGGGCAAAAGTAAAGTTTTCAGTTGATCCTGTTGACAAACTGACAGAGATTCAACTGATCCTGGTTCTGTTGACTAATCTGAACCAGAACATCAGAGAGTCAGGATGTTTGTTTCAGAGCAGAGAGACGTTTTCACCTGGCAGAACAAACACTGAGAAACAGAGACAGAGATCCAGCCTGAAACATAGAAACAGGAGATTTATCACAAATAACGAACACAATTTGTCAAACAAAACGGACAAATTATGCTAAATGTTAAAGATGCTAAAGTTATTAATGTATTTAAAGTGATTAAATAATAAAACTTACAGCAGCTGAAGAGAACAGCTCCTATACGTAAAGACAAAGTTCTTCATGCTGTTGTTGACTGAAGAGACGAGAGTCAGGAAGCTGTTAGAAGAAGTAAAATAATAATATAAAAAGTCTATGATGCTGATTGGACGGCGCACTTTGAAGCTACAGACAACATGAGGCTTAGTACACAGCCTTGAGGACAACCAATCCTCAGTTGAGGAGAAGTGAGGGCAGTGGGTTTCACAGTTGGAGTTTAGTTTCTAAGGAAATCTGTTACCCAGCTAAGATAAAGCCTCTATTGGTCAGTTTACAAAGTCAAATGTTAAAAATGATCACATTGAATGATGAATTGCAGTCAGTCTGAGATACGAATTAGAGTAAATAAACCTGAATGGACTCTGAGTGGATGGACTGTCAGTGTCAGTAATCATAGAAAATAAAACAGGTGCAGCTTTGCAGAGATGAAATCTTTCTTCTATCCTCTCCTGTTGTGCTGATGTTGGTTTTGTTTGTCTTGTTGGTAACATTAAAGGTGAATCTGTGAAGTTTGATCTTTGTAACCACATTTTAAGTTCTGCAGAGGAGTTTGTTGGTTTTGTGGTTGCACAACTCAGTAATCCAAACATGCTCAGATGTCACCAGTAAAAACCAGAGGTAAAGAGTTGGTTCAGTTTACAGTAGAGTTTTCTTCCTTACAGTGAGTTTTAGATTGGACAGAAGCTACAGAAAACATGCAGAAGGTTTTTCAGCTCCATGTGACTCTGCTGCTCGTTCTGTCCATCTCCTTCATTTTGCCACCGTGTCACTCTGATGGTAAGATCAATTCATAAAGATCATATTTTAATATTAGTGTTGTTAAAAGAGAGATCAGATCATGTTCTGGTATCATTCTTTTCCAATTTGCTTCATTGTTGACAATGTGTAAAAAAAAAAAAAAAAAAAAAAAAAAGTCCTTTTACATCATTATTGTTCTGGGTGGATCATGAATTTCTTTCAGCAGAAACTTGTTGCTGAAACAAAGTCTAGAGTGAATGCATAGTAAGAGCTCCACCTGAAATAAGATGAGTTTGGTTTTATGGTAAAGCTCTAAATTGTCCAAATTATTTGTAATAAATAAATTACACTGGAACATTTTGAATAATTTAAATAGTGGGAATAATTCAATCATAAATCATAAATCAACACTAGATTCAACTTTCAACAACGACTGCAAATTCAAACTGATTCATTCAATGTTTGTAGTGAATGAGAAAACCACCCACTCTGTTCTTGTCCTAGAAAACAGAAAACTGACATCATTCTAAAAGGAGACAGTCAGCTTCAACAGTTTGATATCTGCAGCAGAAATTAGTTTTTATTTACTCAGACTTTCACCAGTCTAATGGTCTTGTTTTCAGATGCTCCCATCGACTGCTGCTTTGAATTCTTCAGAACCAGGATGCACAAAAATCTCATCTCTTCATATTTCAGAACTGATCCTCGCTGCCCCACAAGTGCACTTGTGTAAGTACTGATAACTGGGTTTCTGTTCGTAGGTTATGATAAAGTCTGGAATTATATTTTCTCTTTTTATAAAAAAACAAAAAAAAAAACAAAATGACATGCATTTCTTTTCTTTCAGCTTAGTAACAAAGAGGGCACGCTTCATCTGTGTGGATGTAAACGAACGCTGGGTGCAGGATATTATTAAGCATCTGGATAAAAACTTCTTTTAAAGAATCTGCTGTCTGTACTGCTTCATCAGATCATGTGAAGAACAATAAACCACATGTGGAAAAGAGATCAGGATTTTGGTGTCAGATAATCAAATAATCAAAGATTTTGATTTAAAGTTAAAACTATTGTTTGGTTTTCTATCATTTCTTTTCAACGCTTTGTACAACAACTGGTTGTTGTTCTCATTAAACTGCTGGTTTAATGTTTAAACCATTAGTGTGCTTTGGCTCAGGCTGAAGAAAATCACATGAGCCTTTGATCAGGTTCTGTTTTTCTTCTAAATAAAATCAAACATTTATCTAATAGCAAAATGAAAGGAAAGCACGTTTACTTTTGCAAAATGTCTAAGCATTACAGTTCCATTCAACTTTAGGCAGAGGGAAGCAGTGACGTGAATGTCAAAGAAATAAACATCATGAAATCTTTATTTCAAACTAGTAAAATGTCATTAAAAAAATATTATAATCAAACAAATAAAACTTCCATATGAAGTTCAAAAAGGAGCAGGAAGAAGACAAAACTAACAATTTCTACACTTTCTAAATTATATCAATGCAATTTATGTATTATGAAGTCTGTTTTTTACTATCTAAAGTCTCCTGTGAGATAATCCATACATACAGCTACAATCATCTTTAGAAAAACAAACTGTTCTGTATAAATCTGTTATACACACACAACACGTCTCGTGTGTTTACATCTAGTTATATCTGGTTATATAAGCTAATAAACTTTTTTCACAGTTAAAAGTTGAATTAAAGTTGAACGCTACTACATATTTAAAAACAATTTTTATGTTTTTTTGTTGTTGGTACAAAAATAATAGATTAATATTTATATGAATATTTTATTTATATTTCCCCCAACTTCTTAACTTGTTTACTGTAAATATATTGTGTATCAGCTGATGTTACTTTCAAATAATTAAAGTGATATGGCACACATAAACACCACTCTGCATCTCCAATTCCTGATGCTACTGTTTCTTTAAAGGTTAAAATCAACAGTCAAAACAACACCGGCATGAGATAAGCTAATTACAAATGGTGCTAGTGATGGTAGGTATGTTTCACACAGAGTAGCTTAGGAAAGATAAAGCATCTGGTGTTGGTATGGAGGGGCCCCTGATAGAAATCTATTTGGGGCCCTAAAAAGCCTTGGGCCGGCCCTGAGTTCCATCTTTATGTTTCTGTGCAAATGTTGACATTTTCAAGTAAATGTGTTTGTTCCTGCTTTACTTTGCCTGGAATCGTCTCAGTGCTGCCCCCTTTGGTCAAGCAGTGCCTGAGCAGTTGAATTCTGTTTAAAACGGTGCGACTTCTTGTCACACAGTGCAACTTTTCCTCATTCAGCCAGACAAAATGGAGTGTTCTCACCATTGCCAATTGCTGGTTGTCTGATAAAAAGTCCCTAAATATAGCAACAATGTTTCTAAGTAATAACAGTGCTGCTTTATTCCTGATCACAGCCCCTCTGCTCATTCGCACACTTGGCCACCCCACTCTGTGTCTCATGCCTCTGCCCATTTTGTTGACATTTTTCAAAATTTGTCAGGGTTATAATTTCTCCTGGGGGTTAGTTACACTTCAATGCTATGAAAAATGGGAGCCAGGACAAAAGGTCAGATGGTGGAGTGGTTAACTTCAACTTTCCACCCCTCAAGATTGGGGACCAAGCCACAATGACAACCAAGAACTGACCTGAGAGAACGGATCATGGCTAAGTTCAACCTAGCAAAGTTGAGTGAAGTACCCTGAGAGGGTCTCCTACATGATGTGAACTCAGCATCCCTACTGCCACCATCACATAAATTAACAAGCTGATATTATTTACAGACAGAGAGATTGAGCTGAGCAAGAAGTCCATTTGTCTTTAAAGTCGAAACTTAAAGCTGTAGGATGAAACTTTTATATGAAAGAAATATTTGTTACTTATTTGTTAAAACATGAGACAAATAATCTGAGAGAAAAAAAAAATCAAACTCTGCTTTCTCCCAGTGCAAACTAGAAACAACCAATCAGAGCGTGGAGGCGGGTCTTAGTGCTGTCAATCATGTTTGTGTTCACACCCTTAAATTCTCCTGGGCTTCAGCCTGTCGTTAATGTTAAGTCTAGTCAGCATAGCCACTGATGACAGTGGATAAATAGTTTACCTGTAACGGTGAGTTATTTCTCCACCATTAGCACATTTACATGACGATGATGGACAAAGAGCCTTCTGACCAAAAACTTCTGACCTGTTTTTGGTCTGGAGTGGTGCATCAGAGGAGCTGGAATTTTTTCACAGATTATCTTTCATGTTATACTGTCAGGATATAGTGACAGTTTGAATGGCTATGTTGAAAACATTTTTTTTTTTTTTATAAAAGTTGTATACTGCAGCTTTCAGGAGGAGATGATCCAGAATGGAGCCACTGGCTTGCAACTGGTGGAGAGAAGATGACCTATGGTCAATGCTGTACCAGGCATATAAATAGATGTGAATCTATCTATACAGACAGAGATGTTTCTTTTTCTTGGTGTATAAACATCTGTTTTAACTGCCTTTTTTTTATTTTTTATTTTTTTAAGTTGGCCATGTTTCATGAAGACACCAGTAAATAGTCTTGAATTCCTCTTGGTTCAACAAGCCACATTCTGGACTCGCTCTCAGAAGAGGATATGATGAAGACGAACTTTCATGACGGCTACAGTCATGCAGAAGTTTTGGATTTATTGCCAACAGTTCACAAAGTTCAAATGAGCCTTCACTCTTTAAAGAGCAAATTAACAAAATATAAATTTTATGGAAACCAATGATGTCATTCTACTGTTTGTCTTTCCTGCTGAAATTTTCCTTAATTAGTTATAATTTTGATTTGCTTTTAGTCCCAGTTGTGGATGATCTGATGAATGATCTGAAGCAGAGACATGTCTTCAGTGTCACATGATCAGACGTGTCTAGTGCGTTTTGTGTTCATGGTTATGCTGCAATGTGACATTGATGAAAGGAAAGATGGACTACAAATACCATCAGACCTGTTAAACAGTCTCACTGCTAAACGGGATATCATGTACCACCTAACTAACAAGGTTTTTTTGTTGTTATTTAATTAACATCTGGTTAAATTGTTGCCTGTTTGGCAGCTTTCAAAAATAATTTGTCAAAACAAACAAAAATAAATCAGCCATGTGTTTATAATATGTCACTTTTTATTTAACAATTTCTGATGACAAGCATTTTCATTTCTAATATTTACATGTAAATACAATTAAGCATTACAACAGTTTTCAACAATAGTCATAACAGTTGGT
>CAEFZY010031612.1:0-33172 GCA_903066815.1 Brachyrhaphis roseni
GGAGAACTTGACTGCACTTAGGAGGTGATTCAGCTACTTGATTCAGCTGTTTTGGACCAGGGAGATATCTAAGAGTTGCAGGGCTGCGGCTCTCCAGGCCTGGAGTTCGCCACCCCTGCTTTAGAATAAAAAGGCAATGTAAAAGTTAGCTTGTTCCATCGGTTAGCTTCCACAGTCGCCATCTTGGAGGAGGCTGGTGATTTTACACAGTCAGGCTATGTTCACGTAGCCGGTATTGATGCTCAGTTAGGCTTTTGTTTAGTTTGCTGAAAATCTACATTAAGCAAACTAGCTGGATGGCTAGGTAGCTTTCTGTAGTTTCTACCTAGACTGCTAGCTACAAACTGGTTCATTGGGCGTTTACAAACACATCTGGAGATCTACTTATTATCTATCTCTTTATCTCTCTAGTTCTCTCAATCAAATTGCTAAACTTTTAAGCTGAAAGAGCCACTTTTTCAAAATCCATTTAACTGGAAGCTAGTAGGACGGCCAAGATTGCGTCTCAAGTTTGAGACTTCAATTCGATTCGCAAAAAGTAAAACTTCAACTACACACGTCTCCTCATGACTTGAAATTTGACTTGGACTCCTGGACTGAGACTCGAGTTTGATTAACACAATGGAAGAGCAATGGGAAGCCAGCATGCTAGCTCGAGCCTGTAGCTGTTGCGCATGTTTTACTGAGATTGGGTGTGCTTATTTCTTTGCCTGCAATGTTAGTGGATTATGGGCCCATTAATGGCTCATAGCAATATGTCAATGTTAGCTGTAGCTATTATAACCGTAAGTGTCTCTAATTGATTCTCCATGGAAACCAAATAAACATAACTTGAATTTAACACTCTCTGCCAAGCTAGCTGCGATATGCTAACATACAGCAATCAAGTTTTAGAGTACTTCTTGCCTTTGAGAAGTTGTTTAATTCAGTCAGACATTTGGCAAAAGACTCTGGGCTTGACTTGAAGTTGGAAAAAATCATTTGTAAGCATTTCTGAAAAACTGAGAATTTCTCTGCCTAAAGTTGACCTTGTGCATCTGATTCTGAACATTTAAAGAGTTTACTGCCAAATTTGCACGAGATGATGATGATTTTAGCAAGATTGAATTCTGGTTTGTATCCTTCGGCACAGCGAGAAGATGGGTGTTGAATTAGTTTTTTTCCATGTTGTGTACATGGTGCAGCTGAATACGAAGCGCAGAGCCTGACCTTGCTGCTGAGACACCTGTGTATTCTGAATTATAGCAACAGCAGGTTTGATGGAAGCATCGGCAGAGGATCTGGCTGTTACTGGAGCTGGAAATAAAGAGGAAGACTCATGAGATAAACTAAGACAGCCAACACGCTGTGGGAAATGCTTATTATGAAATAATTTGTCTTTAAAAGTGGTTGAAGTCCGTAACGAGCCTGGAGACTGATACTCGCTGGTCTATTCCTTCCTCCACCCCTCCTGCTATGTCTTTGTTGGGTAAATTGCGCCACACCACATGCATTCCACTCATCTCCCAGCTTATGTTGCTGCACTTCAGGAGACATTTATCAGAAAACTCTCTCTGTTTGGAGTTTAGACCTCCTGCTGAGGCTGCGCCGTGGCTTAGCTCTGTCTCCACGTTGGAGGCTAATCACTGTTTTGATTAGTCTTTTTTTTTTTTTTCTTCACGCAATCTATTTGCTCGTAGTGTCGATCCCACGGCCACGTTGAATAAGAGGGTTTATCAGCTTAAGCCTGTTGTAGGAGCAGAAGAGGTCTCGTCTTTTCACCGAGGAACGAAAGCAGCCTCTTTGGACACTAGTGTCCAGGCAATTAAAGATGCAGAGGGGCCTTGAAAGACAGATTACAGACACACTGAGACGGGGCTGGATTCTTTCTTCTCCGGAAAAATGTTGTCTGATCAGAAAACCATTTAGATTTTTTAAGATTGAGCCTATCGCTTGTTGGACAAAATGTAAAATGTGTTTTTCTTGTTGTGTGAACATTTCGATGGATACAGTTTTTTTTAATTTTTTTTATCTTGGTTCATCTAAATGTGTACTAGTGTCTAACCAGGGTTCCTTTTTCCAAATCAAAATCCTATTATACGCAGAAACACTCAACCATCATACCCCAGAAAGGCTAACACCGACAGCAGTTGCCCTCTAACACTGTCTGTGTTTTGAAGGCCATATGCGTTTTAAGACACATCATCATCACCGTCAAGTAAGCTACCCGCAATGTGCAAGAGATCCAAAATCAATAACAATACTGTGGAAAGGTCTGTCTTTAGCAGGAGTTTTGTTTTATCCCCAACGCAGATTGTGGTCATTTACAACATATTGATTTGCCAACATTGAATCCAACTCTTCATTATGTCATTAAAATTAATGCCATAAATATGCCTGAAAAATCTGTAGCTTTGCAGTGAATTACATTTTATTAGTAGCTACTCCATGGTCTGCGTTGGTATTTTCGTTAACTCTCTGAGGACGTTCATAATCCTGGAGTCTCCAGTTTTTCTGAAAGCAACCGATATTTTGTCTCGACCAGGGCTTCAAAATGGGTCAGGGTGATGTAGCACTGTAAGGAGGTCAAAGTTATAAAGATATTTCGATTTGGCCAAAATATGACTTGGGCAATTATGCTATGAGACATTTTTACGAAACGTTAGCCTCAAGCAAAAATAGAGTGGCGTCAAATTGGTTAAAAAGCAGAGGCTTTTTCTCCGCCAGCTCTATACTCTTGGTTTTGTTTTAATTTAATTTACCCACAACACCCTACAGTATTATTCATTTCAACAAAGCTGAGACTTAGGTTTTAGGTGGACCAGGGTTTGGTTTTTTGGTCTTTTATCAGAGTTTGATTGCGCTTTCACACCTCGCCAAACCAACCGGACTTTCTAGAGTTGCATTAAAGCGAACTAAACAGAGCTGGTGTGAATGCATCCTGAGATCCTTTGTTGGGGCCGGGAAGCAGCTTATCGCAGCATGGTGCTAATCTCAATCAGGAGAGGGGAGTGCATAAATGTGCACGAAATACTTCTCTCCTCCACCTCTCACCTCCATGTCACTCACCACCTGCTCATTTTAGAGCCAGCAGGTGTGCTCTGAAGGCACCTCGTTCCGCTCCAACAGCCCAGCCAACCTGCCCTTTTTTTTTAAAGCTGAAGCACAATAAACTGGCATCATTAAATATCTTTAGGTCCAGCAGTAATACATGTTTGTGCGCATAAAATAATTGCCCCCCCAACAAAAAGCCGATGGAGTGAAGCAGAAAGAAACCAAATGCTGGTTTCGTTTCAGGAATGTCTTGCCAAAGCCCTATACCTATTCATCTTGTCTCTTTTCTATAATTATGTGCTCGCCAAGAGCCAGAGGTATGTACAGCAACCAAAGAGGGACAATAAAACTGAAGAATTATTGCGTCTGATGAACATTTATTAAGTAAGTCGGACCTAAACAAGAGAGGTGAAACTGTAGCCTCAAAAACTGCAAAAGGATGTTCGTCGTGGCTGAAAACGAAACGCGTGGGAACGATCCCTCGTCCGTCCACTTCGTCGTGTGGTTTGGCCCCAAGTGAGGTCGTTTCTGCCCCGTCTGCTGTGTTTCTCCAGCTTCTGGAAGAGAAAAGAGACAAACTTTCTGTTGAGATTCATCTACAACAGAAGGATTTCAGCTGTAATGTCCAAGCTTCAAGTTGCTTTTTTTTTTTTTTCCCCCCAGAGGAATCCTCTTGACTTTATTGTGGTGAGAGAAAATCAGCCTGAGGGGTGGAGATGCGTTCATATTGTAAGCTGTAATTATTCTTGGAAATTACTGGCATCAGAGCGTAATTAGCAGCCCTTTGGCATCACTTTCTAGCTAGTGGGTTGTTGTCGGTGACCGTTCTCAGAGCTGTTCGCAGGGCAGAACAATGAGAATGGAGATGGGATGGATCCCCCTCCCCTAAATGGAGGGGGAAAGGAGGAAATGAACATATTCTTGGTTTGTTTTAACAAGTTCTTCCTTTGTCCAGTCGCAGCGTCAGAAATCAGAGCCAAGACAAACATCTGGCATGGCTTCAAAGCTTTGGATATTTCCGTGCAAAACACAGCAGCAGTCTGTGTAGTCCCATAGTTGTGACATGGGAATTGACAATATCATTACTTTTGAAGTTTAACATGGTGGACATACAGTAAATCACTTCTGGTGATCTGTGCAAATAGCACAGCCATTGGCTTATTCACAACTCCAGTTCCTAACGGGACTTTTAGATATAAATAAATAAACATAGACAATATAGCAGTGAGAGCATTTCAGTAGTGGATAATATATATCACTTGTTCCAGGAATACACAAGAGCATTCAGCTTCTATGCACCACAAATCTGGAACAAAGTTCCAGAAAACTGCGAAGATGCAGAAACACAGTTTCTTCAAATGGAGGCTAAGATCCCACTTGTTTAGAGTTGCTTTGATTAGTAGTAAATAGATCATTGATCAACATGTTTGCTTGAAGTTTTTAATGATTGCATTTGAAAATACTTATTGTTTTGTAATTGAAACAAGCAATTACACTATAAAAACACTGTTTTTGTGGTGTAAAGCCCTTTGAACTGCCTGTTTCTGAATGCTTTATACAAATAAACTTGGCAAGATGGCAAAAAAAAATCTTATGGCAATAATATAGTCATATGCTGCAATGAATAACTTAGTTGTGATATTTTTTCCCTCTCTATCTTTTTTTTTCTTTAGCATTTTTGAGGAATGTTGTGTGTTTGCTGTAAGACTGTCCTACTGACTAAATATTACGTTGGCATAAAAAATGTAAGTCCCACTTATAGTAGCCAACATTTATTGCAAGTGTTGTCCTTTGAATATTGTATATAATTATATTGCAATGATGATGTATTTGAGATAGTGTGCAACCATAACATCAACCTAACATGCTCAATAAAATGTGGAAATGCATGCATTCATGATCACATCGGAAAAGTCCATCCTTGTTAAAAATGGCTAAAACTTTAAAGTGGGTGTAATTTTGTTTCACTTTCAAACCATTCTTTACTTCAGAGGTAAAGGTTTTGAAGTCTGTTATCAGTTCTGGGCTTTAAGGATTCCTTTGGAGAATACTGACTTTTAAAAGTGGCTGTTTTTAACAACGACACAATAACTGCCCTTTGCATTTTACATTTGTGGAAGGTTTGTGCTAGCATTACTATTTTTACCTTTAACTCCAAGATTTATAAACATTTTCAAACCATTCCTGATCCAGTATGCTCCATTCAGCCTTTTTGTTATCTGGTGAAGTTTAGCTCTTACTCGCCCTGTCACAGCCCTCATGAATCGCAAACATGATTGAAAACTGAAAGCGGGGTTCTTTGAGTCCTCTTTACTATGTTACAACTTCCATATTAGTGTTTTGTCAGCATAGCCTTACAGTGTCAGCTCACGGTGTGCTAATAGATTAGAGAAAGATCAAAGTTTTTGACCAGCTGGTCACTGATCAGGTTGAAAATCCGGCAACTTCTCGCTGCAACACTGTACTCGTATCGGACTTGTTTTGTTTTTTGTCGTAGAACCTTTTCTTATTTAGTCTGCCTTTGTTTTGTCCCCGTCTGAGAAGAATAATGCAGTCAAGCAAAAACTCCTGCAAGCTGAAATATAGAGATGAAACAAGCGGAAATAGCCGATGTGTTTCCAGTGCCATCTTTGATCCTCAAATCGAAGCCATTATGCGTCACAATACTCCATCTACAATATCTCGGATGACTTTTCTCTTCATGTTCAGACTCGTCTTTGATATCACTCTGCTAATTATAAACGCCACCCCAGCTTTCTTCTATGTAATAACGCCACCACTCATTATGAAAAGACACTAATGACAAGTCTTTAGCTGTGTGATGGAAACTTCTCCCAGCCGGTTTGTTTATATGGAAGCTAGAGGGAAACTTGCCGGTGGTTTAGCGGTGCAGGCGACGGCTTGTGCGATTTGTGTACTTGGCATCGAGCGAACTGAACAAGAGACAAGGAAACCAGCGGGATGCCCTTTTTTTTTTTTCCTTTTTTTTTTTTTTAATGTGAGCACAAGTTTGCCAGTGGTGAAGTGTGAGCAGCTGAATGCCAGCTGAATGCAGACTGAAATAATTACTGCAGTATGCTTGCACAGTCAACAACGCACAACTGCAGCTGCTTCTCGTTGCTGTTGAAAGAATTCCCGAAGGATCTAATGAAGCTCCAAGTTTTTTTTTGTTTCGTTTATTTTCGTTATGGAAGTGGATCATAGATTTGGTGCAGTAGGGTGCCAGTTTTTGCACGGAAGGGCTGCAACGTTTTCATGGTCGTGTCCTGTGATACTTGGGAGGGGGAACAAATGGTTAAGTGTGGACAGAACTTCACTGAAGATGAAGTAACGGAGGGTTTGGACAGAGTCCATCTCTGCAGCTGGTGATCTGTCAGGTGTTTGATTACCCACCATGTGTGCGTGCATGTGACGAGGCATCTGCTAAAATCTGCTTTATTATTCGCTGATCTGGCCTGAAAAGAATCAAAGATGCAGCTCATTCTTTTATAATGAGAATTTCTCAGTTTTTTTTTCTTCAAATGTGTAACTGTTTCCTAAATAGTAGTGGTAGAAACAGAAATGGCTTTTAACAGAAATTGCACTGCTAGGTGACTGAAAACTAGGTTTGTCATTTGTTACAATGTTATGTGCCGCTGCAACACTGATTTGTGTATCTTATTACCAGTAAAGATTTTGAACCAACTTTTAAAATGTTGCAAAAGAGGAAGTAAAAAAATGGAAAATTTGAACTAAGTGCATTTACGTCTACTAGTTTGGAGTAGTGGTGTACCCATATCGTCTCGTTTTTGGTAATACCGGGGGAATTTTTTTTAACACTGGTGGAAAAAATTAATATTGCCATATCGAATTATGTCATTTAACAACCTGAACTGTTTAACGTGAGGTGCTATGTGGTAGTGCTTCCAATAATTGTTTGCCAACCACTATTAAAACAAAGGAGAAGCTTGCCTCCATTGCGGCGCATTTCGAGCGTCTACTGCAGTGTGATTTGAACCGTTTGGAGCGCTTTGGGCATTTGACGCGTCTGATGCGCCCTTGACGCGCCGCCATATAGACTTTGAATATAAACCAAGTGTGCGAAAGGCCAAGTGTAGAACAAAATGTTAAGCGTCTGCATTCAAACTGCACACATGTCGAACTTGAAGCGTTGGACACGTTTTTGACGTGCGTAACGTTTGGTGTGAACGCACTACTAGCGCAAGGTTCACGCAGTTATATGAAACAGAACATATATCAAAATATCCTTAGACATAAGGCATGTTCCTGTAAATTGCGTTATTATGCCAGAATTGTGATTTTTGGTACATTTTCAAGTTGCCCAGCAACACACACTTAGCAACCTGTTGAGGTTGTTTCTCTACATGTTGCTCTGTTTTGATTATAGCAAATTATTTCTCCATTTTCCAGCTGAGCTCAATGGCAAATAAATGAATAACTATTTGGAAGCAACTTCCCCTCTTGTTACTGGTGTTAATGTTTGGCAATCTGAAGCTCAACGGAGAAGTCCTGCACGGTGACAGAAGTAGAGACGGTTCTGTCTCGTCTCTAGTGTGTCGAGAGCAGGACACACTCATCCGTCATGCCTCCAATTCAAGGTCTTTTTTCTTTCCGATTGCGTTTACAGACGTGGTGGGTTTTGTCTCTCAGCAGCATCCTCCTGCTCGCTTATTTCCCCGATGAGTAGCACTCTGTCATCTCAGCCTGCCAAGTACAGCTGCCTGGGGATGAAAAAAAAAAAAATACTGGATGGACTCCAGCAGGCTTTGGTCCGATTTATGCTAAGCAGGCAGTTCAGTCGAATACTGCATTGCTCAAATATGCATATTTTTATGAGCTTTGAGAGCGCTTTCCTGTGCAGAGCAGTATCTAAGGTTTCTGTTAAGTATCACACAAAGGTGTGCTCAGAGTTTTGCTTCAGGAGGGTGTGTGTGTGTGTGTGTGTGCATGTCGCTGGTCCTGCACACATTCTCAGGCTCCAACAAAAGCACCCCTCAATGCTGGCCCCTCATAATCCTCTTTACGGCCCCCTGCAAGCCCCCTGCACAGCCCCGCCAGCCAGCTGTGTAGTCAACATCCGCCAGGCAGAGCCGACTTTAATTATTGCTTTTCTTAAAGCTGCAGTAGGTAACCTATATCATTTTATTATTATTTGTTAAAACTATTACTAAGTCCTGACAGTTTAATATGAAATAATCTGTGAAAATTTGACCATTTGCCTTTCTCTGTGGTCCTACTGCCATCTGCAGAAATACATCGGTCAGTCAGAAGCAGCCAATCAGAGACTGGGGGAGGGTCTTAGTTCTCTCCAATAAGTGGAATTTATTGATTAAATTATTGGTTTATGAAGATTTACTTTTCGGAAAATCAAGATTTTTTATTTATTTATTTTTTTGCCAAGTCTAGGTATACAGTTGATGGTTGCCACGGGCGATTAAAGGATTTCTCAAACATGCATGAAAGCATCAATGCAATACTCCAGATATGTTCTTGATGAATGAATAACATTATAACATGATGTGTCTGCCTTTTTAGTATATTAAGGAGAAAATTAAATACGGTAGAAGTGATTTCATTATGTAGCTTGTTTTTATTTGTTGAGTTTGTTGTTGTAAAAAATTATATCCATTTAGTTTTATATTTGACTCTTTCATGTTTTTATGACATTTCATTTGAGGTTTCTCTGAGTGTTTTTTTTTGTTTGTTTTATTTGCAGCTCTAAAGCACGTTAGGTTAAACGTCTCTCTGCAGTCAAAGCTCCTTATCCCACAGGGGGTCTGCGGCTCTTTTCTTTTCCTTTCAAACATGACAATCCCACCTCCCGTTGTAGCTCTGCCCCATTTCATTGTTTAGGAGATTCTTTCAGCTTGATTAAAAATGTAATTATTCACCCATTTACCCCTTCATGCATTAAAGCTCTCCCTCTTTTTTTTCCCTCTTGCTTCAGTGAAATGGCAAGTGATGTGTGGTAATTGCAGATCAAGGCACGGGTGCCAGGGAGCCGGCCGACTCGGGGGAGGCCCCCGGAGCTTTTGGCGACTGCTGATCTGCGAGTGCTGAGAGCTTAAAACGACGCTGCTTAGAAAGTTGACCCTTACTTGAGGGCGCTGTAGCGAAGCCCCTCGTGCCAACCGTGCAGCGGCCGGGCTTTGCATTTGAGCCCCGTGCGAAGTGATTCCTGCCCTCTGCCTCGGGGCCGCAGCCAGCGTCTGTCACTCAGGCCGAGCGCGCCGGAGCAGTACGCGGGCCTGAAAGGCACCACCACACCGGAATCTACTTAAAATGAACAACCAGAGCATGCAGGAAGCCTCCCTTTCATCGTCAGATTGTCATTAGGTTGGGGGTTTGAGCTCATTAATGGGTTCTGATGGCGCGCGGGAGGGATGTTCTGTGTTTTGGATAAAGCGGCGGAATGCAAACCTCAGGGCTGAAGCAACGCTGCTCAATGTATGCAAAGCCATCTCTTGACAGGGCTTGTTAAGCATCAATGCTACACAGCTGCTCCAGAGATTTATTTCCCTGGGGGTCGTTTGCGTCCATGAAGTGCCCATTTAGCCCACCGCTAACTCCTTTTTTGACTTTGCTGTCTTTTTACGGTCATTTTGCTGACAACTTTCACAGTTCTTTATTTTGCAACTTAAAAAACTTCTTTCCCACACTTTTTGTTGCTGTATAAACAGCTTTAATATGATTGATGTAATTCAGAATATTCATATTTATTCCCTATGTTAGAAAAGTTTTGGCTTTTTTTTTTTTAGTGCTGTCAATCAAACTTCTATATGCGCTGCTCAATGTACTAATGATGGAGAAACAACTTACAGTTGCAGAAACACTGCTTACCCCCCCCAGTCACCCGTTCCCATGCTAAGTAGCCTTAGCAGTCACGGCAGGCTTCAGGGAGTAGCTGTAGCTAACTTACATGAGCATGATTGACAGCGATTCAGACCCTCCTCCTGGCTCTGATTGGTTGTTTCTGACTGAGCTGTGTATTTCTGCAGATGGCAGTAGGACCACAGGGATATCTGATTCACATTATACTGTCAGGACAAAGTGACTGTTTTCTGTTTAAATAGATATTCGTGTCTCTGAGTTCACCTGCTTGTGTGAAAAAAGCCTTATCATGTTTTCTATGAAGGTTTTTCTACACCAGTTTGAGGGTTCTCTCATGTTTGAGACTCGGGGCACAAGATTATTAAACTCTTTCCTAATTGCTGATCATTTTAACATCATTCCTTGATGACTTTTTAATTTAGACATTACATGATTTGACATTTACTTTCATTTATTAAGTCGGTCCAGAATGTTTCCCCTGTAATGAAGCTAACAGGTTTGTTTCCCCTCAGTCAGGCACTGGGCCCTTTAGGCTGGGGTGAAGTCTTAAAGGAGGGAGCTCTAACAGCACGATATGTGCTTTATTATGGATTCTCATCTTAACCTAATGGAATACAGCACTACAGCAATTAAGCAGATGCTTGGGATTAATTCAATAAAGCACCTCCTCTTTCTGACTGTGCGGTATTCTCAGGGAGACGATGAAGAATTTAGTGCACAGTGTACTTTTTAAGATGATTTATTTGGGGACAAAAGGCAGTTGTTTTTTTTTGTTTTTTTGTTTTTTTTTAAATTATGTTACTTTACTGGATGGAAGCTACCAATCTGTTTCTTCTTTCAAATGTATTTGTTCTCTCTCCATCCATTTGTCCTCTATCCTTCCAGTAGTTCTCCATCCATCCATCCATCTGTTCATCCATCCATCTATCCACCCATTTGTTCTTTATCATCCATCCATCTATCATCTGTCATCCATCTATCCATTTGTTTTCTGTCCATCCATCCATGACGCACCTTATTTCTGATGTGCGTAGCACTATTGAGTAGCCGACATTGAAGACGGCCATGGCCTTAGATGATGATGGCTGCTCTTTCATTTCCAAATAAATGTCCTTGATGGCACTCTGTCGCAGAAAATCATCTCCAGGCTGCAGATTTCTGTTGCTAAGGGACCAAACTGGTGGGCTTGTGACAACATAGTGGATTCTGAGCAATCTTAGGCAATTACTTCACTTATCCAGAGATCTAAAGGGAGGGGTGCTGCGCTCTGAATTCATTAAAAGGGTTGAAGTAGTGGTTTTCTAAAGACATACGAAAAAAATGACAAGTGCGTGAAAGACACGGAGCCATTACGAGCCAAGAGCTCATATTTCCAGGAGCAATTAGCATTTATTGTTTTTTTTGTTGTTTTTTTTTTTGTGAGCCATTAAGGAACGGACTGTGGAATAAAAGAATTGCGTCAAGAACTTTTTTTTTTTTTTTTTTCCATCTTTATGTTCCGTCACCGTTCCGTAATGGCCCAAATGATTTTTTTGTGTTGTTTAAAAACTGCTGACCGAGTCTCCTTGTTGAAATGGCGAGGCAGGTTTGTGTTTCGAGCTCATTAAAAATGAAAAGAAGAAACGGCGGCATTGTCCGTTCTGTCTTTTCACTTACTGGGAGAAATGAGTTGGAGGCGGAGGGAAGGGAAATAAAG
Source organism: Brachyrhaphis roseni (assembly GCA_903066815.1). Taxonomy (NCBI): domain Eukaryota; kingdom Metazoa; phylum Chordata; class Actinopteri; order Cyprinodontiformes; family Poeciliidae; genus Brachyrhaphis; species Brachyrhaphis roseni. Next base: position 11,561 of record CAEFZY010031612.1, read on the forward strand.
TGTCCCACACAAACAGTCCAGTCTCTGCTGAACTGGTCCATGGTGGACCGTTTTCTGCTCACTTCACCAGACCACCCAGCTCCGCCGGGCTGCACAAGTGGACATTGTAGTCCTCCGGGACAGAAAAACCCCTTTATCCGTTGTCAGGTTAATTCCTGGCAACGGACAGCAGGACTGATCAAAGGAAACCGAATACAAAAGGACTGTACCTCCAGATATGAGCATCAGTTAACAGCAGTGAAGTTCTTTAAACCGGGTCCGAAGGCTTCACGTTTCTCAGTGAGGATATTATCGTTCCCCTGATGATTGATTGATTGTTCTCTTGTGCAAAACTGCTGACAAATCACATTTTCCAGATATCCCAAACAAGGAGGCTTTGTTTCCTTGACGTAGGCTGACCAACAGATCTGCCAAAATGCAGAGTTGATTGTTGATTGAAATCTTGCACTTCAAAAATGGAAACCTCTGAGCTTTTTGTCTTGTCTTATGAAAATGCAGATTTATTTTTGTTGACTCTGTTTTGAGAAGAATTTTAGTATGAAGCAGATAAAATGTAAGACTGAATTTTTCTTAATTAAATTGTGTTATATGCTTGAACCATGTGAGTTGAGGCATTTATCTCATGACATTTAATTAAGCTGACTGCAATAAGTTGGATGGGATACTTTCCATGCTTGTCCATTTATTTAGTTGAAAGCCTCCAGCTCCTAATGTATGAAGATGAACTTTATCAATCATGCTCATAGTAAAATTGTATAGTTTGTTGAACAGTTTAAAATATGGGAGTGTCACTTTGGGCTCGTTCTGGTCTGTCTTAACTAGGGCAGGAATACGTGTGATCGTAATATTTTTTTTGGTTTAATAGGGTGATGTAATAAGTGTATCAAAACTCGCAAGATGAGACAAGTTAAGGTATCGAGGTCACGAGAACGAGACGATTTGATATTACTTACAAGAAAACTTCAAAGATCAAATGTGTCCTACAGAAACACTGTTAGTCACGCGTGAAGAAGTTTGTTCACGCAATAAGTCGTTCAAAATCATCCTGCGCCGTCATTCTCAGACTTCTTCCTGTCTTCTTCGTGGCTTGTGCCAGTGGCAGCATCCGGTTTCTTGATCATGTGACTCATGTGATGCGAAAAAAAAAGTGTTTCCATTGCAGTTTTTGTGACTTAACCCAATTCTGATGCGGCCAAAACCTCTGCCGACACCAAAACGCCACAAATCTTTAACGAAAAGAGTTTTTTCAAAATTGTCATGTTGCCATGAAGCAAATTTACTCAAATTGCCCAATCACGTGGTCAGTGGAAACACAGCTAATGTGATTACTTTAATATCATGCGATCTTGTCTGGTGAAATCTTATTACACACCTAGCTGAAACTGACCTACTTTCCTCTCGATTATCACTCCACTCTGTGAGATTTAGCAGCTCTTTTGATGCAAGTCAGTTGAAAAACCCATGTTATTTCCCCATTAATGGTGTCACAGTTGCATGGAGAGTGTATTTGTGGGAGGAGCAGAAGAGGGATTATGTTGGTTGAATCCATGAAATTGTCACAAATTCTTCATTGCGAGATCAGATGGTTCAACCAGTATCTGTGCAATTCCTCCACAATCTGGAAACAAACTCTGTCCTAAATGCTTGCTACATAGAGTTGGATTTATCTTGGACTTTTTCCCACCAAAAGAACTCTGGAGCTCAAACTGGTTCGGCTCAGGTGCCTTTGAACTTCAGGGTTTTTTGTTTTTTTTTGGAGAGAGCAACACTTCTTTCCACCAGTTTGGGAAACCAAGCCTGGTAGGAGAAGATAGTACCAAGATGGCGGAGCTGTGCATTTGCTTACATATCTTCTTTTAATTTAACAAGCCACAAACCCTTCAACTGAGCACCAGAACTGTGTTCAGTGTTATAGCACAAAACAGAGACTAATTTCATAAAACGGAGATGTTGATAACTTTGTACCATGCTTACCAGACAATAAGTTCTGGTGTTGTCTCTACTTTTCTAGTCCTGAAATAAAGTCAGCCGCTGTGTTTCCTAATCAGACCACTGCAGATTCTTCAGTGCCATGCTTGTTTGTTGTTTCGTTGTACAGTCGACCGACCCTTTTGTCCAGCTGTTGACCGGCCCATAGGTGATGTAACGGTTTGCTCAAGAAAGAAAAACAACTATTCTGCGGAGCCAGAGCTAAACCAGAGTTTGTACTGTGGAGCCTTTTTTTTTTAATTTTATTTATTTATTTTTTTGGGGTGTTTTCTATTTTAATTTACTAGTTTTTGTGGCTGTATACCTTTTTGAGAACATGTTCTGTTACTATTTAAATGCAGAAAAAGCAGAGAAATGTGTTTTTCTAGGCTTGTTTTGTTAACATCACTCGGCCTGTCCTTACAGGTTTTATGGCTTGCAACTGAAACATGCTCAACTGGGGCTTGTCGTCTTTCCCATATTCCAACTTCCAAGGCAAACTGAATGCATCATTATTCACAAAGACTGAATAATTTATCATTAAGCACCACTACATACCGGCAGACCAGGAGTATTTTTTTTACTTTGGCTGCATTTTCACGGTTAAAGTCCTGAGGAAAGACCTCAGGGGCCTGGAGAATCATTGATCACACACAATAATAAAGTATGCAAAAAAATCTGACGGGTTGAAGGGAAATCTTTAAAAAATTAGAGGTAGCTCTGCATGTAGTTTTCTATAATGCAATGCATTATGGTAAATCTAATGGGTTTGCTGCTGGATATTAACTTGGAGACATTTTTTTACAAGTACATTTTTTACCTTTAATTGCATGTTGGTTATTGTAGTACACGTGTAAAGTTTATTTATGTTGGGAGTTGGGTAAGTTTTCCCTACATGCCTTGTTTTATTCCTCCCGCAGGAAAAGCAGTCTGACCTCATGCTGTTTTTAAAGTGGTCTGTTACAGTGTGGGAGTTAATGAAATAGGAGGAATGTTTTAGCTCCATAGTGAGAGGGGCTGGATGGGCGGTGGGGAATGGATCTGTACAGTCTGTTTATGGTATTTATAAGAAATGTTAAACATTGTCTGTTTAAACCCGATTCAGTCGCTACGTTGAAGGTCTTGAGCAGTTGTTTGGTTCTCTCAACAAATGTGAGCACACACATAAACAGAAAGCAAACGGGGTCCGTTGTCCGGCTGGCTCCTCCCCCGTTTCTGAGAACACTGGCCTACTGTTCAGATCTCACAGCTCAGATATAATCATATTTCATGTTTTGGTCACTCAGGCTGTTTAACCCAGCGCAGGACGTAAAATCGTGGTTGAAAGGGATGCGGTTTGAGTGAGGTCATGTGTGACATACGGCGCCTGATGTTGAGTTTGCAGCTCGCTGAGGCTTCTTTCATTCACGATGAGCAAATCCACCAGCGGTGCTCAGATTGAGCTTATAGTTTTAGAGAGTTTTCACTCCTGATAGTCCGGTAGACTCGGTTCGATTGGGGATCAAAATATCAACATTTGTTACATTTTCAGCTGGTGCAGCTCGCTCAAGACTGCACTGTCAAACTAACCAAACCCTTTTGAAAAACCATTGAAGGAAACAACAAAAACTTCTGAAGAAGACACTGAGTTCAACTTCCATCTTCACAAATTGTAAACACAAACGGAGTGGTGTCAGATTTGAGCAGGTTGTTTAAAAGACCATAAGCCATTCCTCCACCGAGCGCCAGACTCCTGTGTTTGTTTTGGTTGTATTTACCCAGAATGCCCTGCGTTTTCCGCTTGCTGCTTTTGGAGTGGTCTCCGGTCCACTTGCTGTTCATAACAGCACCAGAGTTCACTTCAGCTGAACCGAGACCTATGCTTGTAAGCGGACGAGAGTCCGCATCAGAGTTTGATTGCGCATTCACACCTCCCCAAAAGAAACGGACTTTCTTGGCAAACCTAGACTAGTGTTTTACTAAAGCAGACTAAACAGGTCTGGTGTGAAAGCAACCTTTGTTGAGACAAACGGGCAAGATAGAAAACAATGCAGCCTTTAAGATGCTGCTTGTTTCACTGACCAGGTTGGAACTTGGCTGCATGTGCAACAGCAGAATCCTGGGAGGTTTTATGTGTTCCCCGACTGCATGAAGTTACATTGAAGACAACTGTAATTAAACATGGCCTGAGAGTGACAGGAGAGGCTACACCTCCAGCAATCGCCCACAGGCACATAAAGACTTAAGAGTATCACTGTGAAAATCTGCCCACTCGCCCCATTGTCCGACTGTAACACCGCGTCGATGTTCCTCCACCCTAAGACACAAAGCGCCCGGGTCGGGCCAAGTGTACGGATGTCGGTTTCACTTGCGTCTTCGGTGGGATCTGCGCGCATTCTGGGAAGCTCGTCGCCTGCTTGTATGCATTACCACGAATGCCACTCACAGGCGGAAGGGAGCAGACAGAAATCCGTAGGTTCACTCAATCCTGTTAATGTGGAACAGCATTTAATTAGATCCGCTCGGCGCCGGGCCCGCGGCATCCGCAACGCGACAACACTCCATCTGACTCTGAATGCTGTGATTGCTTTGAAAGGTCTTGTACTTGTGAATAAACTCACCTGGAAAAATGCAGATGCACAACAAGCGAACATGAGGAATCTTCCTTCGCTGCTTTGGTTTGATTTCTGCATTCCTCCCACATATGCCTCTCGTTTGAACGTATTTTCTGCACATGACTTTTACTTGGCTCATGAAATCTACAAAATGGCTATTGACAAGTGTTTTCTGTACTCAGAGGTTGATTCATGTATTAGTCTCACAATTGTGTGTCTATGGTTTTGCATAGACACATAATTGTGTGTTGTGAAAATGTGAGATTTTAGCAGCTTGATAAGCAGGAGTTAGTTTACATTATTAGGTCATGTACGCAAGACATTTATGTAAGAAGGCAATATTTTTCTGCTGTCAAAGTTACATAATAGTTCTGTTTTTTTTAACGATGTGATGGTACACAGATGAGTACTGAATTTTTCCTACACAGTGAACACCTGGTTGGGGAAAATGGCTGCAAATACTTGAGACGTTTTCTATTTTGGAGATATTTGCGAAGTAGTTTTGCGATATATTCTCCTCATCAAACTCTTTCCATAATCTACATTTAGAAGAAACAAATAGGAAAAAAAAATAACAGGCAGATTGGGCACAGATATTTTTATTCTATGAAGAACTTAGTTTTGTTTTGTTTCCCCGACGTTTCCAAACTGGACGTCAAATAAGGTTGAGGCAGCGGTGTGGTAGAAATGAGAAATACTGCCACCTGCAGGCGACCATTTTTGCGGGAAATGTGTGATAAACGTACAATTATGCATCAGCGTAAAAAAAAAAAATAGGGATTCGGTTTTTTGCTCCTTTTTGCATAAAATTCTTGTGACCACAGAATCACAAAGAAGTGGATTGACCAGCTAACAAAAGTAAATGTCACCCCTGGATTGGTTGTTTTATGAACACTAGCCAACAGTTTGTCGCTTAGCACAGCTTGTGAAGGTTGATACTTCAGCTTCACAAGCTGAATTTTTACATTATTTGATTTTTAGAATATGAATCTGTGAATACTGAATACTTTGATCCTGATACCAAAAAAGCTTGAACTATTTTCCCCCCATCTTCTCTTTCACAAATGGGGAAAAAAAGTGAATATTTTTATGAAACATCTACTAATGAACATCTTTAGACATTTCATGACCTTATCTAAAATTAAACATTTATACTCAATTCTAAAATAAGGTAAATGCACAACATCCCCTTCTTTAAATTCTAATCCTACAGGGTTACTTGTAACTTTTCTGTCGACCCTCCATGATCAGAGGGTCTGCAGATGCCTGCTCTGATATTTCTAGACATCTACTCTGTTGAAGCGATAACAAACATGATAAATTTGAGGCAGACGTTATTTTTTGGACTTTTTCTCTTTCTTTCATGGTGATGTCTCTGCTCTCTAAAGAGAAAAACCTTACTCTGTCTAGACATGCTCTTTAACAAATAACTGTGTTTCTGACAAATCACACCGGAGAGCAGAATCGGCTTCGCAGTCCTATTTTCCACCACATAACACAACAGGACCTACACAAGAATATATCATCCAGCCCTCCTCACTTTCCATTTCCTCTCTGCGTTTTGGGGGGGGGCATTTAAATGTGGTGTGACTGCCTATTGTGCTGCCCATCATCTTTTCACACCCCCTCCTCATTCCCTGCCTCTCCAGTCTACTCGGTGCATGCCATTAGCCTTCATTTGGGGAGAAAAGGGAGGCATGGAGGGCTGGAGAGGTGACGAGAGGGCTGACGGCAAAACACCGGCCTGATTTCTATCCCTGCGAGCTCTGGCAGTGGCAGACTCCTGCTCTCCTGCAGGGAAAAGGATGAAGGCTGTAATGTGGCAGCACAGACCCGATGCTCGTCATAATCCTCTCCCTATCTGCACAGCTTTGGGGCTTTTCAGACAGAATACCTGCCACTTTTCATTCCGTTACTCCACACGCCCACACGGCCACGCTGTCTCATTATTTCCCAGAGTGCCTCGATTCTGTTCGAGTCGATAAGCCGTCCCGGTGATAAGGCCCAAGCAGATGGGGGGGCCCAGGGGGGCCGTATCGCTGCAGTCACCTGTGAACGAGACTGCCATAACAATGTATGTAGGACAGGTGGAAATGGAGTAGTTACACCCAGTACCATGGTTTGCAGAGGTTGGTAATGACTTTTTCTTTATCAAACTTTGTTAATATGTGCGTTCTCTATTCGAAAATCGTGTTTGTGTGTGTGTGGTTTGTGGCAGAAGAAATGTAACGAGCACACACTGCTTACTAAAGCAGTAATCACGTATTAACCAAAAGTGAAGAGGCAAGCAAGATTTCATAACATTTGCCTGGACTCTGTTTGCATTCAGAGTAAAAATTGATTTTCTCAAAGTTGTATACTTTCTTTCTCTTTGCATTCGTCTTCCTTTGACTATGGGACAAGAAATGCTCATAAAAATTAAAACTAGATACTTATTTTTGTTCTTACAACTTGTCTAAAAAGACAGCAGGAAATCCATAAAAAAAGTTTATGAAGAAGTGGAAAGGTTTGTTGTAATTTCTGATGTTTTCTTAGATTTAAATTCATATCTAAGAGTGTTTTCTCTCACAATAGTCTTGTAGATTTGGTTCGATTGAGGACCAAAATTGCAACATTTGTTGCATTTTCAGCTGGTGAGCTTCTGTTTCACTCTGCCACTGTGTCAAACAAACTAAATCCTTGGAAAAGCATATTCCCCTCCTTGCCTGTGGTGGGTCTGCACCTGAGACCCACTGAAAGAAACGGCATAAACCTCTGAGAAAAGGTGCTGAGCGCAACTTCCTTCTTCATGAAATGTAAACAAAACACATGGATTCGAACAGCACCAGAGTCCACTTCACCCTAACCAAGACCTAGGTTTTCAGGCGGACCAGAGTTTACTTTTTTTGGTCTGCATCAGAGTTTGAGTACACATTCACACCTCCCCAAACCAACCGGACTTTCTAGGCAAGCGGACCAGAGCTCCAATAAACTATGATTGACCTGCATTTTCCCCACTAGCTCTTTATTTCTCAGTATTCTAAGCTTTCCACCACTTTCCTCCAGCTTTCTGATGTTTGGCACACAAACTCTGTCATACAGGACAATAAAAGTCCGTTGAAGTGGCCAAATGTATGATTAGAGGCAGCGTTTTAATATTGTAACTGCGCAAATGTTAAATTCTATCGGTTGTTTTCAATAACAGTTGCAGGTTTTGATATTACTGTGGGTTTAGATTTTTGCAATCACAAAAATGTGTAAGACTCTGGCAGGAAAGAAACGAGGAACACCGTTCCTGATCATACGGCATGGCGTGCAGCAGGGGTGGCAGAGTCCGGTCCCAGAGAGCCTCAAGCCTGAAACGTTTAGATGCATCTCATCTCCAACATACCTGAATCAAACGAATGGCTAGTTACCAGGCATCTTCAGAGCTGCCCGACGCGCTGATGATTCAGGCGTATCGGAGGGAAGATGCAGCTAAACGTTGCAGGTGTTGTAACTCTCCAGGTCTGGACTCGGTCACCCCGGCTGTACAGAAGCATCGCTGCAGAACACGGATTTGAGGAAGCTGGAATTGAGGTGGTGGGAAGTAACCGAGCAAAGATCCTGTGGGACTTCCAGATAGACGAAGAGAAAATGGTCATGGCCAATCAACCGGACGAAAGTGGAGGCAGATTGAAGACTCTGAAGAGTTGTAGAAAATTCAAAAAGTTAAGTGTTCAAAGTTTATCTAGATAGTTTTTATGTCTTAAACTATTAAACCCATTGTATAAAATTGGCTTTAACTTATTTGCTACATGTCATCAAGCTGGTTAGCTAAAGTTGTCTCACTAATGAGGTGAAGACTAAAGAATGTTTTATTTTGGGGTAAAAAGCCATAAGTTAGATTTTTTTTTTCTTTCTTTTTGTAACCACATCGTTTCCTTTTCGCCTCGGCATCCAGTCTACATGCACACTGGTACCTTGTACAGCCTCAAAGGTTGCTTTGACTGCTCTATTCTATATTCAGACCCTAACCTAACAAATGATTCAGGAGCAGCACGGGTAGTTTGCAGCAGACAGGCTGAGTGGGTCAAGGTCTCCAGTGAGGCGCTTGTAGTAATTTTGATGGAGCGATCGGCCTCAGAACAGCAGAACCTTTTGTGTCTGTTTGACAGTAAAGACACTTTGGACTTCAAGTTTCTCCAGACACAACATCAGCTTGACCTCACCCATTTTTCCCTTTTAAGCTTGATTTTTGCCGTTACTTTCAGGACACGTATTGGTCAGTGTTTGCCTACTAAGGACTACTGTAAAAATAATAATAATAATAATTGAGAGAATAAAATGGTGGACTTATTGCTGATTAAGCATCTTTCCATGTCTTAAACCTCCTTTTCTTTCAACTTCAGCATTCGTTTCTTCTGGTTTTTCCATTAATTTCTGCCATTGGTTGTGATCTTCCATGAGTCATATTAATGCAAGTGTTCAGTTCAGCGCTGGCCTTTTACTGAACTTCACTCTAACAGCACAAGCCTTTTTCAGTCCAAATATCTTGGGACTGTGGGGGAAAAAAAGATTTCTTCCTGGACATTTTCTTTTTTCAGAACTTGTGGAAAAATAATGCTTTAAGGTTTTCTCATAGCATTACCTTGTCTTTTTTTAATTTTTTCTTTAACTTTAGCATAGTTCAGAAAAATTGGAAGTAGATTTTTTTACTTTCATCTTTTTCTTTTTTTTGTCATTGACGAGACTTTCAAAAGCCTGCCTCGTTGCTGACAGCATATCATTCTAAATGCAAGCACATCTGGGAAGTTGTTTGAAAAAGTCTTAAATCTCAGTTTGCTTCTGCTTCGTTTACTACAGTATATAACCGCCAAGGAAAGCCCAAATGCTAAACAGTGTCGGACTCCGTCCTTCTGAGACTATTAATGTCACATAAAATATTGGGTCTAAATGTGCAGAACTCAAACAGGAGTCCCACCCTTACAGTCTGCTTTAATGGTTTGATGTACTCAAACAAAAATGCCCTAAAAGATTCGGTTGAAGTCGACTACAAAGAAATCCATGGCAGAAAATGACTCTGCTCGTATCAAAGAGCTGAACGGATCATTGGAAGCAAATCTGCACAGTGTTCTTTTTTGTCATCCAACTTTCCGACTTCTGGCAAGCTTCAAAAGGTTTTTTTTTTTTTGTGCTCTTACAAATGTTTGACTTGATTTGTAAATCATTGTAAAACCCAAGTTCTCCTTTGCTGTGCTGTGTGCTGTCGGAAACGCTACAAACACTAAATGCGAACTGAAGTGTGCTGTACTGAGCTTTCCTTATCCAAATCTTCCCAGTGAAATCAGTCAAGTCTCTTCAAAGCTCTAGACATCTAGGCATTTGTTCCTTGTGCCTCTGGAGTGCATGTTTAGGAATAAAATATGTGCTTTCAGTTCCTCCACTACTTATTTAGTTCCTGAAGTTATCATTTGTATAAAACACCATAAATACTAACATGTACCTTTTATCGATAATGGACTTGGACTGGTAAGAGATTCTCACAGAATAACCTTGAATAAAAATACTCTGGATTCACACAAAATACGTAGAAATTTTCTAAGATCTTAATGCTTTTATTAAAGATTTTAAAAAATGTGTTTTTCGATGCATACATTTGAAATAATTTAACACGTCAAAAGATTGTATTTTAATCTGAAAAATTTATTTATTTTTATACGAAGTGCTAAGAAAAAAATATTAAACACCTTGTAAATTTAATTGTAGGTTTCAAGAGCTTAATGGACACAAAGTGTGACCTTTTTGTTGTTATTCTGTGCACATAGTGTTAACGCTAACTCAACCCTAACCCAACTCTTCCCATTTGTGGAACAGTTGCAATGACTGGTGAAAATTGAAGGGCCGGGCAAATATTTGTGAATGATGAGTGAATATTTAGGCCTGTCACAATGATCAATAAATCAATTAATCGCATGATAAATTAAAACAAACTCGATCATTTTCACTTGCATAATTTATCGTTTTTCTCTTTGTCTACCAAAACGGGATGACAGAAGTCTTCAGTCTAGCCTTTATTGTGAAGGAGACTTTTGTTTACAGAGACTTCTTGATTCATTTTATTTTTTGTTTCTGTTTTGTTTATCTGTTGTGAATATGTAAAATATCTTCCAGTTCCAGTGTTAAATGTTCATCAATTTAAAGTTTATTGGTCTCAACACAACAATATTATCGTTTATCGCAATGACGTCTGGAACAATTTATCATCCAGAAAAATGTGTTACGGTGACAGGCCTAATTGTGTTAATAGTTGAGATTGTAACACCGTAACTTCCTGGAGAAACTGGCTATTGGTCCCTCCATGTTGCCCAGTGGTGTTCATCGCATTCCTCTAAATGTTTTAAGCTCCTGTTTTCTGATGAGATCAGATGGGGATCATGAAACTTTCCCACATGGTTTTTGTTGCAGATATACCGGGATAAATACTGTGTAGTTAAACCACGTCCACGCACCGACATCTTCCACACAGATCCGTAATTCAACATGACCCAATGTCAGGGTTCTGCGTTGACTCACGTTTTGGTTGTGGCTCAAACACCAACTAAGGCTTAGCACTGAAACCTCTGCGATGGCCTCCATATTGTATCCAGGTGACGAGTTGCATCATATCCCCCACTTTATGCTAAACCTGAGCAGTGTTTGAAGTGAGACGCGTCGCTGATGCAACATGCTGCAGCCAATACAATTGCTGAGAGGTACATGAGTTCACCTTTCAGCCCTTTGCTACATCAACCTAAACCAGGCTCATTATTCTCTCACCTTTCGTTTCTGTCTGCAAGGAAAGTTTCACTTTCGTATATAGATCAGGTATATTAATTATCATTGTCTTTATGTTTTTTTGTTGTTTTCTTTTTTAACAAAAATGTGCACAAGTAACAGAGCTGTTTGACTGATTGGAACGGTTGTGACTGGGCATTTCATGTTCTTGCCCATAAAAGCTCTAGAATGGCTGAAATAAGATATGAGAGGAGTCTGCTGGGAGCCGGGGCTTGGTGAGGCCCCCTGACCTCTGCCTGCATCAGTGGGTGGCCTCAGATCTGTGCTGTCAGTCCTGTGGAGCTGAAATAAAAACACATCAGAGCTGGCTCTTTTCTCTCATCCTCAGACTGTCTTGATACAGTCAAATCTCTGTGTACAGAGACAACAAATTCCCTTCTATACTCAGCTTCTGTAGTATTTGTATGGATAAGAAGGTAACAAAGTTGTGAAGTGTAAAAACAAAAACTAACGGTTGGAAATTGGGCTGGTTTTTTTTGTTTTTTAATTAATTTATTGGAAGGTAAGTACATCATATGTTTTCAAAGTTAGCAAAAGCGTTAACATTGAAAACGGCTGGAAATTGGCTAAAAATTAGCTTTGCTATTTCAAGCAGAGCTAATTTTTAGCATAGCTAAATTGAAGACAAACCTTAAATTTATCTTGACAAGCATATTTAGGGGAAGCTACGCGACCTAAATGTTTTCATAGCTAGCAAAAGCTTCGAAAGAAAAATTAGCTCCTCTATTAGCACATTAGCGTAAAATTGCCACCACTAACACATTTCTTCTTTTAGCTGCTAAAAAACAAAACCGGGATACGTTTTCTCGTAAAAGTTTAGTTTGAAAGCGTAGACGGTGGTGTCGGGCCGGATCGGGAGCAGTGTGGAAGTGAGGCGTGAACGGCTGACATTGAGGTCATGCTGTTCCAGCTGAGCTATTAAAGGCTTGAACTCTGAACCAGAGCAGTGCTCTGTCAGTCAGCCCTCCACCAGGGTGACATGACCCTGAAAATTGACTCTCTTGTCTCTGGGCCTTCAGTGTCTGCATGTCTGTTTTACTACCCTTTGATCTTCTCAGCTGTTTTGCTGACTCTCACTGTTGCAGGTTTCTTTAAAAAAATAAATAAATAAATAAAATCGTCGTAGTTCTTTGTTATATCTCTACAAAGCGGCACAAACGAGTTCAGACGCTCGATGTCTTTCAACAGTCCAACCAAGGCATCGCAGAATTGTGAAGTGGAAGAACAATTATGCATGGTTTACAAAAACATTTCTTTTAAAAAATGTAGTTTTAAATGGATTTCTATTGAACTCCTTTTGGTGGAACCACATTTTGCAGCATTTACAGCGGCAGGTTTTTTAGGGTGTCTCTGAACTTTGTATTTCTACAAATGGACATCTTTGGCCATTCTTCTAACACACTCTGTAGATCCTGTTGGATGTTAATGGTCGTTCTCTTCCACTCTATTTAATTCTGTTCATCTTATCAACTCTAACCACCATGTTTTATATTGGGGATGGTTCAATGTTTAAGCTCTTTTACACTGGGGTAGCCTTTGGGAATCAATTGAATTTGGTATTCAGTCATTCATTTTGCTTGCTTCAGTTTTTTGCCCAATACTTTTGAAATTAACGGTGATGCAACGCTGAACTTATGCAGGTTTGGCGTTTTCTATTTTTACAGTAGTGTTCAAACTAGCCAGTCCAGTATGAACAGCAGATACGGTGATTCCTTTTATATTATTGAGGTGACTGCACCAAGTCTGGGGAAAAAAACTGAAGAAAGCACTGAACCATGACGTCCTTTAGTTATACTCTTACACAAATGCCTCCTTTCTTTTGTTCATTGGATAGTCCGTTCTGATTTCCCGTTTAAAATCAACCTCAACATGGTTTCTTCAGAAGCAAAAGGAGACCCAGGTTTTCTCGAATGGGCTCAGAGTTGACTTGTCTGCAAATTTTGGCCTATTTTATTAATAATTGGAAATAAGCGTGTCAGTGATCATTCCTTGTTGTGTGAAGAGTTTCTTCTTCGTCTTCTTCTGTTCGATGGTTTTGAATTCATGTCTTTACAAGAGATGGACAAGTTTGACTTGCGATTCCGGAGATTCTGGAATGGACGCCCCCCGTTCAGCTCAAGAAACTTTAACTTTATTAATTACTCCATATGCCAAACATTGATGGAAATTTTGATTTCCAACAAATTATAAAAAAAGTATATATTTCTATTTTTAAAACCCTGTCTGCCCACCTTTTTAGAGTTGCCTTCGACCCATAATTACTGGAACATTGACCAACATATTCGAAGCGTATTGACCATTTTGTTGATGGCACTGGACAAAATGTGATGTTTGTTACTGGTTTCTCAATTGGTGACTGTATGATGTTTTTATTTGTGTGTTTTCATGATGTAAGGCACTTTGAACTGTCTTGTTGCTGAAATGTGCAATACAGATAATTAAAATCCCAGTAAAACACATTTAAATTCCAAACTATTAAGTGGAAAAACTGTGAAAAAGTCCAAACAGTGTGAATAAGTTTGTTTTTTTGTTTTTTTTTTACAAGGCACCATACGCTCTTCTGTGCTGCTCATGTAGTGTCGGACTCGGCAGTGCTTGCACAGGGTTACACACTAATCTTGTGTGAACAGTGGCACAATAAACCACTGTTGCATATTTGTTTTTGAGTTTTACCACAGCAGAAAACGTTTGTTCTGACAGCAGAGAGCTCTTGTAAGTTGGATCCGGTCCTCGTTGAGAAACCACAGAATAAATTCATGTAGCAACATTGTTGGTTGTGTTGTGTTTGGGATTTAGCAGGAAATGACAAGATTAACACCCGGCGCTTCGGGTAGAAATGATACTAAAGTCATTTCACTGTACGGCAGCTGTTACCGAGAGGCTCCCGTCTCACTTCTCCTCTTTCTTTCTTTCGCTGTTAAATCTGCTGGGCCGTCTCCAGGCTGCTTCACATTCGAGCACGGACACGTCTTCGAATGCGCCACCACAAACATTAGCCTACCTTTGTCTTGTCTGATTACTGTTTATGGTAATTTAACCGTGGCGTAGGCCAGGTGGTCTTTGATGCAGCTCACGTGTGCTCTGTAGGATTTCACAGTTAACGCCCAGCCGGTGTTTTCGTTTTTCTCTTTCTGTAGGTGTGGTTCCAATGGTTGGAAACTAACAAATGAGAGGAAACTTTTGCAACACAACTTTAAACCAAAAATGGATTCAAGGGGTTCTAAAAAAAAATGGAGGTTGATCAGAAAGACCCAGCAACTCATTTTGTAAAGAATATCTTGGTGTTGGATTGAAGTTAACAGATTAGCCCTCTTGGTCGATCTTTAGCTCAAACTGTGGCAAGGATATTTGGAGTTGTATGTCTTTTAATATGTACTTTTTGTATTTATTTTCTTTTTTTTGCTTTCTTTTAGTTTTCTTTTCCAGAACAAAACTCCAAATTGGTAAAATTTGTGTCCCAGTCAAACTGAAAGTGATATGTAATGAAACACAAGAACCCTGGATGTTTTAAAGTCAACTCTGCCAAGAAAACCCTGGTTTGGCCTTGAAATGTGAATTTTTACTGGTTTTTATAATTTCTCCAGAGTAAAATTGGATGATTTGAGGCTTGGTAAATTTAATTACAGGAAACAATTAGATTTGTAATTCTGAGCTAAGTGTGGTAATGTCAGACCTTCCAGACTTAAGCTTATATTTGGTTATGTAAAAGATAAAAATGTTAGATTTTTTTTTTGAAAAGTGTTTTTATTTTTACATGAAAATATTCAAAAAAGATTCACTTCACTGGTTTAGTCCTTTAATTTCCTCTTATATCAGAGTTTAAACCTGGTCTGGTTTTCTGTGTTAGACAAGAAAATACTTTTTCCTGAACGGGTCATTAATTTTAGATATGCCTAGAGGCGCCACTGCATCGTACTGTATCTTTTGAAATGGAGAATTGGTTGGACTCTTGTATGTTTTCGGTGCAGTAGTGACCCTCCTTCACTGAACTGAACAGTCTTGAGGTTTTCCAAATCCTCTCCCCTCTGCTTACCTCCAGGTTGTCCTGTTGGATCTCTCAGTAAACGCTGGAGGAATCTCCAAGGCGAGAACGGCGTCTCACCGTCTCTGTTGCCTTCGTTGTTCTGACCGTGGGTAACAAATGGGTGGACGTTTTATTTTGAGGTTCAGCAGGAGTATCAGAAGTGGCTCTGAGCTTCACATCAGACCTCTTCTTTTTACTTTTCAAGTGAGGTGTAGCCTCGGGTCATCTGGCAGAGACCTCTGCTGTCAAGAAAAGAGAACCGGGTGTCTTCGGTCTGAAGTCGGTGACTTTCTGAGGTGTTTCTCAGAGCAGATTGGTTCTTTTTATGCATTGTGTTTTGTTTTTTTCCTGCTGGTTTAAGCTGATGACATCTTTCTGTTTTCTTATCAATAATACAAACTTTTATGGTAGAGATGTACCGATCCGATACTAATATCTGTATTGGTCCCGATATTGGGGGGACGGGAGGATTCTGCATCGGGTATCAGTGATGATATACACAATTCATAAGGTGGATCTATTCATTCTACTTCTATGCTGTGTGCTCTGAGCGACGTCAGGCTTTATTATTTATTTGACACTATATTTATAATTCCTACTTGCAAAAGGACCCACTTATGCATCAGAGGGCTGAGGGATTCTTAATTTCCAAGCCAATTTGTGTAATTCTGTACATGGATTAAACCAGGCCAATAAGATGGAACTTTTTTTTTTAAGTGTCAATCTTGTCACCGCTGCAGTGAAACGTACGTTGGGGAGGAGGAACAACCAAAAGGCCGAAGCGTGCTGGCAGCAAGGAAGGCGGGCGGGTGGGAGGGGAAGCTGGGAGAGATGCAAGGGAGATCCAGATGCAGAGCCGGGCTGTAAAAACGCAGAGAGCCCGTCTGCAGCTGGAGCCAAACAGATGTGACTTTTAGTGAGCTTTTGACTGGAAGAGGAAACTTGTTAATGGGTGGATATAAAGTGTCTCCATATGAGCAGAAACTGCGTGACTGAATGTGACTCGTTGTAAAGAGCAGCTTCTAGCATTAGCTTAGCGCCGTTGATCTTGAAGCTGGTCCTTCTTTCTTTATTTACTTTTCTTTTATTTTGCATCAACAATAAACAATTCACAAGACGATAAATAATGGAGTACGTGGACCGAATCCGGCTTTCAGAGCTCCGATAGGGTGTGTGTGTGTGACTCCATCCACAGGAATGTTGTCTGCTGCTTCACGAGGTAAAGTGGATGCAGCATGTCACTAAGATTTATGAGGTTTCTTCCCGATAGTGTTGGGCACAATGGAGTTAAAAATAACCTTCCACTTTATTAGATGTGCCCTAAAAACCCAGACTAGAGGGCCTGAAGTTAAGTTTCTTTCTCTTGAAGATTCTCCTCCTGAAACTCCAGCTGAAAATAGATGAGTACAGACAATTTTTTTATATATATACATTTACATTTTTTTTTTTATTATTATGCCTTCCTTATACCTTCAAAACTGCTCTTTGTTCTTCATGGCATCAATTCAACAAGGTGTTAGAAACTCTGTTGAGATCTGGTAACCATGGAGACCATTGAAGTACAATAAACTCAAACAGAAAAATTACCAAGACTTACATTCATTATTATGGCTATATATATATAATCATTTTCAGTCAGTGTCATTAAGAGCCACAGTGGAAAAACCAAAGAGCCACTCATTTTCAGTGATGACCTGGGCAAGACATAATCACCCAGGAGGAGCATCGGTTTGAATCCCCGACTAGCAACTTGCTCCTCATAAACCATTGTAATGCTTCATATGGTCTTGATTTCAATCTGCTGACAAATTGGCTTCAATTTTTCACTGCGTTTGCCATAGCTTAGCCAAATCTGCCGCCTCACGGTTCATTAGCTGGAATATAAAACCTACGGGATCCAGAGCGATCGTAATTTATGCCGAACACGCTGATAATGTGTCTGAAATGCTTCCTTCAAATTTCCATAAATATTAATGTGTTGTTGTGATGGGATCAGGGATTGGGCTCCGGCAGACTCTGGCTGACTTTTCAGGGCTCCGATGCAGCGGGAGGGAGGGCTGGTGGGTGCTTAAATGTAGGGGGCAAACAGAGGTCACAACAGGGATGCTGTGGAAATCACCAAACACCTCCCCCACTCCACACACACATACACACACACACACCCGCAAACATACGTCTCCTCCCCAGCCATTAGCACTTCAGGAAATCGGGGAACCAGAGACACAGTAATGACTGGATCTGATTCACAGCTGCACAGGGCCTGTTAGCAGAGTGAAGCTAATTTAACAGCAGGCATTAAAAAACGCATGCAAACTGACTGGTGGCCTGTTTTAAAGTCTGTTTTTGGTTTGTCATGAATGTGGGATTGTTACTGCGGTGATACAAATTTTTTTTTTTTCAATTGAAGGCAGAAATTTTATTCATTTCAGGTGCTTGGATTAACTTTCTAAAAATGTCTTTGTTCTGATTCTTTTGGCACAAACAAAAGAATCAGTGTTATGCATTTTACAGGCTCTTAGCGTCATTTTATAGCATAATAAAATGCTATAAAATGACAACTAAAAATAGTTGTTTTAAAACAACTATTTTTAGTTATAAAAATATTTTATATATCAACTATGACTTAAGAAATTTGACTTTGTAATTTGAAATTGGGCCTCTGTGTCTTTAAGAAACTCCTGCTCTTTCTGAAACTCCGCCTTCAGGAAGTCATCATAACATGGCTCCTCTCTAAATCCTTTAACAAAGTTTTTACTACTGTTTCACTGAGAAGTAGCTCGTAAAAGGAGCTCAGCTGATGTGGATTTCCATCAGGCGTTTGCTAATTACTGCTAGCTAGTCTGAAGGAGCTGATTGGTGGAGGGCTGCTCTCTCTGGAAACTGCGGGGCTAAAGCTAGCTTCCCACACTGGAACATGCCATGAATGCTCAGGGTAGTTAGATGAGCAGTTTTCCTGTAACAGTAAGTTGTTTCTCCACCGTCAACAGATTGAGCAGCGCATACACATGCATGATTGATGGTGCTAAGCCCTTCCTCCTGGCTCTGATTAGTTGTTTCTGACCAAGCTGTGCATTTCTGCAGGTGGCAGGCTAATGTCTTTTTTCTTTTTACAAATTATCTGTTTCATGTCACAACATGACAGTTTTAGAAAATATGTAAAAATAACATTGTTTATAAAAGGTAAAAATTGGAGAATGTAGAAAACAAACTTGGTTTTTATCCTCTTTCATACCAATCACTCTCTCAGTCTTTGCAGTTTTTTTGTTCCATCCTCCTTCCCCTCTTAAATAAGCTATGCAAAGTATTTCTCTTGGCTGCAGAATCCGAATTCCGTACGCGTTCGATTACTGTGGACGGAGCATGTGCAGTCATATTACCTTTTGGCACACGATACGCAAAAGATAAACATAAAAAAAAAATGCATCTCTCCTTCCAAGTCATGAGCTGTGAGACTCGAATGCCCGTTGCAGAGGGGTCACTCTGAGGTAACTGGCTGAGCGGGGCCAGGGCCAGACCAGCTCTATATCATCTATATCTGTGTGTCTGTCAGAGCCTGCAGGCCCTGACCTGATGAAGCGTAAGGTGATAGCAGAGTGTAAGAGCAACTTGGAAATCAAGATTCAGTGTTTATGCAGTGGGCTTTAAACGCTGCGCCAGGCGGTGAATCATTATGCAGACCCAGCTTAATGACTGACCAGCAGAGATCAGAGATTAAAGCTAGAAGGATTCCTGACTGGTGCTAGAGAAGATAAAGCAGAATCAGGGCAGGACATTCTGAAAATTGTGTTGCATGATGGAGGATTTTTATGTATTTTTTTCTTGCAAAAATATTCACTTTGAAATTCTCTCAGGATATATGTTTGTTTTTTTTTTTTACAGTTTTTTCTTAATTGATATTTGATGTGATGTGTCATAAACATGTGTTGTCATGTTTATGACAGTGTCATGTCAGTCTTATGCACACCCCATCAAATAAAGTGTTACCAAAATGGTAATATATTGAGAGCACAATGTATTTAGTTTCACCTGGAAAGTGTGTTTTAATTGATCAATCTGTGGTCTGGTACCTGATATGTTTGCAGTATTGTAGTGTGTATTAAGCATTAATGTACAAAGTGGCAAAGCAGAATAATAGACATTAAGCAACTAAAAAGTGAACTTCATTAGCAATTATAATAAACCAAAAGTGTAATTGTAGCATACTGTAATCCCACTACTAATATATAAAATATGTAATGCCAATATACATTCTAAGTATATTTTAAATGTAATTCAATCACAAAAATAGTACACTCAAAATATACTTATCAAGCACATTTATATTACATTAAAACAATATACTTAAAGTATACTAAATGTAACTTAAGTTGTCCAAAAAAAAGTAAGTTGAAGTACACTTAGTACACTTTAATAGTATTTAAATTGTATTAAAGCACAATTTAAAGTACACTAAGCACAAAATTAGTTGTTCCAAAATGTCACACTTTAAGTTAACTAATCCTAAGTGACCTTGAAGTATACTCATGATTAGTCTGACTTAAAGTATGCTCAAGTATGTTAAAATTGAACATACTTAGTATATACATTTTTCACTAGGGTGGTTTCTTTCTTTTCTCTCTTCCTTAAGTCCATTTTCTTTTCTCTTCGCATTGTCTTCCTTCTACTTCACAGTTAAGCCCAATGTTCTTTTGATTCGTCACATAAATATATATTTGCGGTTCTACTGTGCTAAAATGGGAAAGGTTTGAGAGGGGGAGGTGAGGAGGAGGAAATACATTTATGAGGCATTACTAAAAACAATCTCAGTATAACTAGACGTCCAACAGCTGAGCCCTTCTTTGTACCTCTGAGTAACACGGGTCGGGTTTATCTCAGTAGAAGCTGAGGAGAGGGTTGAACAACATATCAGGAATCTGAAAAATGGATCACATGGGAAACGGATGCCTGGAATCACATGATGATCACACTTGATTCCTACCAGACGGGTGTTTCTTTTTTTTTTTCTTCTTTCATTTTGCTCTCCTTGCAAAGCAAATGCTGTTCAAAATAAGGCATTCTTGTGGCCACTTTAATGTGGACACGGTGTGTTTGTGTAGCAGGTTTACATCTTGTTCTCATCTAGAAACCGGAAGATTCCAGGAGAGCTAAAGGGTTTTTAGTGTATTACGGGGTCAGTGGGAGGGTGAGGCTGATCTAAACACCACTGGGAGGGAAGTATGCACCCCCTGCCAATCTGACCTTTGACCTGGCAGAATGTCAACCTCAGGTCCAAGCCCACTTCTGTTTAGGGACAATACTGTGGATTCTCATTGAGCCGTGGCTTTTCGCTCCTTTACAACCCCCTCCCCTTCCCTTCTACGTTTTCTTTTTTTTTTTTTTATGTTCCCTCCGTCGCCACCTAAATACTTCTCACGATGCGGGAGGTGGGGGCCTTTGTAGCTCCATACAAGGCTGAATCGGGGAAACATTCACCCTCTTTGCAAACTCCCTCATTCATTCTTTTATTTATTTCTTCTTTTTTTTTCTGCTTGGTTAGCCCTCTGACATTCTGGCACCTGTTTCCAGCACAAACCCATGTATTTATCTCTGAATTATTAACTAAGAGCCCACAGAGTGTCTGCCACTCGGTGACATGTCCTGACTTCATGGAGGGGAAGAGGTGAGGGAGGTGTGTGGATGGGAGGGGGCTGGTTTCCTTGGCAACAAGGGGGCTCCTTTATAACATGGCCGGTGTCTCCCATCTGTGTTCTGCAGGAGCGAAATATTACAGGATTATTAAATGCATGATTGATGGCAAATCCTGCAGTTTTCATCAATTGTGCATTTTCCCCAATGCTGCAGCTGGCTGGGGCAGGACGGGGTTTGTAATGATGACAACATTAGCGGTTTACAGAGGATTCCCTTCTTCTTCTTCTTTTTTTTTTTTTTTTTCTTATGTCTTATGAACAAAGCTGTGAGTTTGAGTAGAAATCCAAAGAAGTAGTAGATCACAAACTGAAAGTCGCTTGCGATGTAGCAATCAGATATTTTGAGGGAAACTTCTGATCACCAGAATCTGTAAACCTTTGACTTGTCAGTTCCGAATTTGGTAAAGTTCAGGTTCTTTCAAAGAACTTTTTAAAGAATATATATATATATATATATATATATATATATGGAAAGACATAACCAAGTGGCAGGCATAGTGTACAGAAACATCTGTGCAGAATATGGACTGGAACCCCCAAGATC
>CAEFZY010031616.1:0-15385 GCA_903066815.1 Brachyrhaphis roseni
ATTATTAAGCTTATATTTAAAGTATTTGAGATTTTTGAAGAACAATCTACTGTTTTCTCTCTCATTAAATTTGTGGTTTGTATTTGTACACAGCCTGCCTGAGTTAATACAGAACTTTTTGCAAATAAATCAATGTAATTCACCTCAGGCCCCCATTTTTTATTTTTTTTTTGCAGACTGAGTATAAAGTACACACAAGTGTAGTTTACTAGTTTAGATTACTCATATAACCCCACAGGAAAAGGGGGATGAATATAAATCCACAGCACACTCTTGACATTTTTGTTTGAAAAAGAAAGCTTATGGGGTATGAATATTTTCCAAGCCACTATGGAAATATAGGTTCAATTAGTGGTAGTTAAAGCTTACAGTAAGTAATGATGATTGGCAGCACCAGGATCTTCCTCCTGGCTCTGATTGGTTGTTATTCTGTTAAATCACTGTGACAGTTTTAATTAATATGTCAAAAAACATATTGTTTATCATATACTACAGCTCTAAATCAGATAGTTAACATAAATCAACAACTGTTGCGTTTATACTAATAAATTCAACCCATTGTGATGGTGATATTCTGAGCAAAAAATATAACTATTTCAAAAAGTAGTTATTTAAGAATAACTAAATATATTGCATCTAAATACAGATGTAGGTGTTTGTTCCATTTGTGGGGCTGTGAAATGTTATTATTCTGCATAATTTTACTTGCTAGCTTTTTTTTATTATCACAACATTTAGAAACTTTGTGTCAGTGCAAAGACCACAGAGGACCTGCCAAGATTCCTATGATACCTCTAATTACCACATTAGCAGCATCCATCTTATCACTGAGATTTAGCGTGTTTCCTCTTTCAAGAGTCCTCTGCTTAATTTCCTTTATATGAGAAAATAGTTCTGCTTGTGTTGTTATCTCTATATTTACTTAATATCCTCAGTGAACTGATGGGTATAAATATACATGTTAAGAAACTCATAACTGTTAAAGGTCTGATGGACATGTTGAACATGTCTGTCAAATGCAAGAAGGGCAGCTGGTGAGAAACTTGTATTAATGTGTCACTCAGTGTTATGTGTACCAGGAGAGCCTTGCTGTCCTGTCAGTTGTGTGACAATCACAAAAGTGACAACACTGCAACATTTCTTGATTGATATCAGTTGTTTTTCATAGAAAAGTGGGTGGAGAAACCACTCGCAGTGTGTTTTTTTGTTCTAGTTTCTGTGGAACTCATGAAGACGTGAGTCAGCTCGTATCATTTTTCCAATTGCTTACTTGACTTCATCTCTTCTCCAGGCCTTTCCCAAGTTTCCTCCATCAAAGTGACCACTCCACCAGAGCTCCATGCAACTAAAGGGGATACGGTTAAGTTGCCCTGCACTTTTACCTCTACAGCAAACCCAACAAGTAAAATGCGTGTTAGCTGGTCCTATACACCACAGACTGGAGGTTCATCACTGGTGGTGAGTATTTGAGAACCTACTTATATAATTCCTTACAATATTAAAAACCCATGTAATTTTGTTGTGTTCTCAAGCATAAAACTTAAAGACAAACTAATGGACCAAGCACAGGTTGAGAGTAGTTTTATTGACACTCTGCTGTATTGACACTTAGACACTTGGCTCAGTATTAAGGCAGTGCAAGTTTAAAGAGTGAGTATTACATAAATTAAAAATCATGCAGAGGTCATTGCTAGACTTTTTGTTGTCTGATATTTTGATTGACAGGGTCAAAAAACTCCCACCATTGTCCATTTCTAAAATGACAATATTATTCAGTATTTCATTTTCTTTTCTTTAAACTGATATTCAACCTGAACAAGCTGGTTCACAGATGCCCTCCAAACTCTTCATGACTTTTCAATGCACTGTCAGCTACCAGATAACGAGATATTCAAGTGTAAGATTTTTCATTCTTTTCTTAATTGACTTAATTACCTCTGCTCTCAGTGTAAAGTTGAAAATATCTGCATAAAAGGATGTGTATTGTAATGTGTTAAAATAACCAATGACCTTCAGATTTTTCTGTCACCATTTAAAAAGAAACAGTCAGATGTAAAATGTTTGGTTAACCAAACCCCTGATTTTATGACGTTGACAGAAGAACCCAAGTAGTAATTTAGCTGGCTTTATCAACTTCTTAGAATGCTGAAACAAAAGGCAGGGTATCAGGGAGTTACCATCAGCCTACTCAGGGTTGTCACGCTGCAGAATAACCGCATGTGAGTCAAATTATTTTGAGCCAATGTTAAATATTTTTATAGTACTTTCCTAGATTAAAGAAGCAACATGCACCAGGAAATCAATAGATCTAAGTACTAGAAAAATATGAGAGCTCTCGCAGAACAGAATCAACACCTCAACTCTACATGTTGTTTTTGTTAGAAATCAACCTACCAGCATCATGACCTTGTCTGCTCTGAAGCGGATGCAGCAGCCTGTATACTTTTGAACTGAAAATTTGATTCAAATATGTTTTTGTACCACAGGAGTCAAAGTGTTATATTTCTATTATCTCCTTGAATCACAGAATCTGCAGTTGGTATTTTTTTTCTATCTTAGCGTTACCTATCACCACTAGATTGCAAATCCTAGAATACTTGAGATCCCTTCTGAAAATGCTCATACGTGTCTGTTTTAAAAGTTCAATTACCAAATCTACCTTAACAAGCATTAATGTGTATGGTGGGAACCATCTTGAACTACCACAGAAACCAATATCCACGGTCTTCCTGATCTCCACTAATGGGGAAAAAGTCAATCATTTGCTGCTATTATAAACTTTCGGTATGAATGCTGGCACTATAAACTGTCTATAAACGCAATAAAGTTGTCTTTATGTTTGAAACAAAAGTTCTCAACTAGTACTTAGATTTATTAAAGCTGCTGGGTTCGCTAACAACATTTTTTGTTATATAAGCAACAAAGAACCCCCTATCACTTCTAAATGGATTGCATAGCAGAATTTTTGTAGTCATGAGAAAAAAAGAAAGCACTATTAGTAAGCATGGTGAGAATACCACATCTTGGAAACTGTTAGCTGCTAATTATGAGGAAGTTGCCATTTCTTCACTGAGTTCTTCAACACTGACAGTAGACTCATTAAAGTATGGTTTGAAATTTATGAAACTTTTTTGTTTTGTTTCAAACATACAGATATTTATTTATTTTTTTTTCATCTTGGGACTTCCATTTTGAGAAGACTGAATAAAAAAAAACCAGTTAAATTATCTTACCATCAACTACATATTCTTTAAAATCAAGTTTGATTCTTGAAACTTATTTGTAAAAAAAAAAAAAAAAAAAGATCTTGAGCATCCCAAAAATATCATAATTTTATTTTGAACTGAATATATTTTCCTGCTAGCTGGATATGTTGTCAGATCAATAAGTTACTAATTTTGGCTTTTCCTATTTGCTGTGTCTGAAAAGCATGGTGGCCTCTTGGGAACACATAAAATGGTTCATTTGGTGCTTAAAATAGGGATTGATTTTCTTAGCTTGGTTTGATATTCTCCATATTTTCAGCCTTGAACAAAAAAAGTTATATTTTCACTGAATAAATGTCTTTATGAGTCATACAGACCAAAAGCATACAGATCATATTTACATATAGATAAACAAATATCAGGACCTACTTAACATACAGGAAAGTGACTAGTTCGAATAACAGGTTACTTTATTTGCATTCTAGTGTGATGTCATTCTTGAACCTATCAGTGCACAAGCTGTGATGGTAATAACTGAAGGCATTTCATTTTGATTTCATTCATTTTTGATTTGAACACCATTTATACCTGCATGTTTGATTTATTAGTCCCATGCTGAGAATTTTATGTTCCTTTCCACCATTTGTGTATGTCCGCAGCTTTCACAGTAAATATCGGCCGGCCCAACCCGATGCCACTTCCTTTACTGTTTTGTGGTCTTGTTTGAAATGAGTTCAGACGTATCCACTCTAAACCATAACTGCATTCAGTCTTATAACCATGCATACCTTGGGCTAACATTCACTCTCCAGTCCACAAAGAGTGCGCCACATAATTTAAGCAGCTCCATTGTACTTGGAGATGGCCATCAAGTGTGGTTCTTTGTAATTGCATTTGGACTGTGAGATTCTATAGTGCGGTAGCTGCAACCCTATATGCAGTAATTTCCTATAGGAGCACTCAGCATTAAATGGAAGCTAATGCTTTGTGGTTCTGCTGGTGTGGTGTGCTGTTAGTTGGGTCATTTAAGACAAAGTTATCTTCCCTAAGTATTTAGGACAGAGCAACCATTAAAAAGTTAAAGTAGATAAATCCTCATGGATTTTTAGTGCTCATTCTATGGAGCCTTTTTCGCTTTATTGAATCTGAATCTCGATACAACCCACAGATGGCACAGTCTACAAGTTTTTAATTTTTATTTCTAAACCTTCAATTACTTTCCTCCCAATTTCATTAGCGTCTTTGGTTTATTGGCCCGCGGGCCCCTGGCTGTATATCACACTGAGAAAGGCCATGAATAAGCATGTGAAACCTGTCAGAAAATATCAATTTGCTGCTGAAGCTTTAGTGTCAATCAGCATTGCTGCAGTGCTTCAGTGGCTTGCGTAATTAGCTCTGTCTCAGTGAGAATAAACTTTGCAGAAGAGAGGCTGAATATTCAATCAAATATTTGTAGAAAATTATAGTAATTGGAGTATTTGGCGGTTGAACTCTGCTTGTGAAAGCTTCTTTTGGCCAGAAACAGATGCTTATTTTCTAAAACTTTTAGATACATCCAGGTCTTCCCAGTTTAAAATGCTATGTTGATTCTTAGTCATGGTCTAGTTCGTTGCGTATAGGCCTGTCCAGCTACAGTACATAGGGATGATTGGCTTTATCAGTATGAGCATGCAGTCAGTCTCTTAGAAAGTAGAGCTTTTATACACATAGAGTTGTAAAACCATAAAATTTATCAGTGGCTGTGATTGTTCTCTGTTTGCTTTTGCCATTATGCGGTTTTTATTTGGGAAGCCATGTGTAACTAACCTTGTTGATACTTCTCACAGTCTTTTACATGCTTGTGGACATAAACATGAGACTCAAACTCTTTACAAATGAAATGTTGCTGTGTAATCTTTATTTCACAAATATTAATGTAGGAAAGCTCAAAATAGTGCATTAGAATATGTTAACAAAATAACTCGGCCTGTGTTATGTTAATTCCTTTCTGAAGGTTTCAGGCCTTTTTATTGAGTGTATAAATTGGATCAATGTTTAAAAAATGATAACAAATCCCAAAATATACCAGGTTTCTCAGTTTTACTTTACTAATTAGCATAGTGGAGATCAGGAACGATGAGCTAGAGTAGTAGTGTGATTTATCTGCTTAGATACTTATCAGTACTCTCCAGTTTTGATATCCATTTTCTTATAATGATCTCAAATGCTCCAGAATGCTATTTTCTTGGTAATCGGATGAGAAAGAAAGCTTTTTCTTTGTTTCCTGTTTATTTCACATAGCTGTGACTAAGACTGACATCCAAATTTCACACTAACCATTAAACCAGTCTCCTTTATCAACAACAAGCTGAATGAAAGAATGTAGTTACTAACAAATCAAGAGATGAAAATTCAGCACTTCAAATACTCACAACATGCATATGGAGAGAATTAAGCACACAATAATAATTATTTTTTTATCTTATTTGGATCATTTGTGTGTACAGTATTTAAATGAATAATAAGCATAGTTCCCTTGAACACACACCTGGATACACAAAATAAAAAAATATGTAAGGTGAAATTGGGAAAAAAAACTCAAAGTTCTTTTTTTTGAAGGTTTGGTGACATTAGTGACCTTTTTAGTTGTAGCTTAATGTAAGGAAGGCAGAGGCAGCGGGACGATGCAATAAGCAGGACTATAGGCTGCAGTGCACCTGTTCATTTGTGAAAATGAACTCTTATTATACCAATCCTCATTATGGAACAAATGTATAATTTCCTATTGTAAATGTTTTTGTTTTTTGTTATTTTCTTTATTTTTAACTCAAGTTTTGTGACAAAAATGAGGTCTGGATATTTTTTTTAATTGCGTTGACTGTCATATGTTTTTATTAGTCATTAGCTTTAAAAGTAAAATCTCTCAGGAAGCATTATAGATCTAATCATCATCGTCTCTGGAGTTTTTAGCCTTAGTTCTGTTATATGGACTAAAGAGTCATAAAAACAGTCTCTGCTGTCCAGCTGCCAAATGAAATATTGCGTAATGGGATATAAAGCTACGCTGTAACTTTTACTTTAGACAGATGTAATTTTATCACTCTTACTGAACTCACCTAGTTGCCACTGCATAAATTTGCATCAGGCAACATTTTGCCATAAGGTAAGGGGACATGGAAGAAAATTAGTCCGGTTACATTTTAAAATGTGGTTCATTAATTTAAAGCTTTGACTAACTGATCTTTGCAGTTGTTAGCAGACCAGACTGTGAATAATTCAGAATATTTCATGGGGATTTACTGGTTTATACCAAAGTTTAAAACCCTTAATTAACTGGAATTACTTTACATTTTTCTGTGATGGGTAAGAAAGTCACTGTCTTCACTTTTTCTCCATATCATTGTTGCCTGTAGGCAAAGTTTGGAAGCTTGCTTCAACAGTATTTTGTTTACTCTTGCAGTAAGATTTAGGAGAATTAAAGCTGTTTGGTAATTGAAAATATTGTAATCAAGATTATATTAATCAATATTGTTGTCACACTTATACTTTGAGTTTTAAATTCCATTAATTACACAGTAATAGGTAAAAAAGGCTAACACAAAGATTTAAAGCAGGAGCAACTGGACAAATTTGGCTTGATGCTCTTAGAAGTAAATACTAACTTCATCTTTGCTTTGAAAATATAGATGATGGTCATGTTGTGGAAACAATAGTGCATTATCTTAGTATTCAGAGGTCAGGTGATTTTCATCCTGCAACTCAAACATGCTGAACTTGGATATGATCTCTCAGTTTTAAGCTCCAGCTTTCGAGTATAGTATCAAGGAATCTTGATTTTTCTGGCCCTCATTTCAATGTTTAAAACATTTGTAGTCCTTATTCATTACATTTGGAAAAATCTATCATCGTAGCATCATATATCACTGCTATTTTTTTGTTTAAATCCAGTTATATTTATAATTACATTTTTTTGTGTAACTTTATTAGTCATTGTCGTAATGTACTCTAAAACATGTTTTTCTTTCCCTCGCTGCTCCCACACACACATACAAAAAACTCGTACTCTAGACACAGTGTTTGAAAAGGTCTTGGTCGGCATACCAGAGAAGTGACTCAGTGATGATGTTTGTTGTTGTAAACAAACTGATGTGGGTAAATGTCAACTTGAGAGTTAAATTTTGCTTTCCAGACATGTGCAGATATTTTTCACAACCATGAATGTCCCTTCCCTGTAGCTGTTCTTTTTATAAACAACCTTGCCAAACTAGGACAAATAATGTCTCAAGTTGAATTCTGCAGCAATTGGTCTTATTTGCTCTGAATAAGTAGACTCAATATTTTCAGGTGTTATGTTTGACAGTGAATTAAAATATTTAAAGTGCACAGCTTTTGCTCAAGCTACACTTTATTTCACCACCTGGTCTTTATGAAACATTTTTTTTGCCTTTTCTTTTCCATTGCAGTTTTTCCACTTCTCCTCTAAACCTGAACCTCCAAAGAGTGGTCAGTTTGCTGGTCGCATCAAATGGCAGGGAACCCCTGCACGTGGGGACGTCTCCATCTCCCTGATCAATGCCACTCTGAATGACAATGGGACATACACATGTGATGTCACAAACCCCCCAGATGTCTTTGACTCCCCAAAGTCGCACACTGTTCTGACAGTTACTCCAAAGGGTAAGTTGAAACAGATGGGAAATCATGATGGTGGGCAGCCCTTTGAATTCAACTGCCTGCCAAATATTTCTTGATTCAGCAGATTAAGGCAAACATTTAGGCCTTGTTTGAATTGCTGCCCTATAGTATAAGCAATCTGGCTCAAACTTTTCTGGCTTTGAGATAAGGTTGAGGATATCTATTTGGAGAAGATCACCCTCCTCTGCCATGTGTGTTTCAGCACCTGCAGTAGCAGCACTGCTAAAGCTCCCGAGAAAACTTTACACATTTTAGTTGTTTATGTCTGAAAGCAGTTTCCAGGCAACCAGGAAGCTTGTGGTCCTGGTCAAAGAGGACCACAAACTTCCTGTGAATGAAGTTATGATTGGTATATACAGTTATAACTGTTTATACTAAAACGGTGAAGTGAAATTGTTTTAAATATGTTTCTGAAATGTTTGGTTTTCTCTGAGGAGAGAATTGTAATGATTTTGTATTCTTGGTGTTATCTCCTGTGAATAGCTGATGATGATCATCTTGGTAATTTGTACCTAATGACCCCAATATTCCTGCTGTCCTCAGCTACGACCACCCGCTTCTCAGATGTTGCTGTGCTCTTCGCCTTTATTGTCCTCCCCGCCGGCCTCATTACCTTCTTCCTGATTGGACGGATGTTGTGTCCCAAGAAACGGCACAACCAATCAAAGGCCTACAGATCACCGATAGAGGTCACAGAGGGGTGAGTAAATTTATTCTACCAGTCACTGATGTTGCTCTCGTGGGGATAATGACAGTCAAGTCAGCCTTCAGCGATGATAGATTCAACATCTGGATTGCTAATGCTGCGAAGGTTAAGCAAGAACTGAGGTCAAAGTTAAAGATTTGGCTTAAGAAAGGTCAGGCGTCTTGGAGGAACGTGCTTTGAATCAACACCATCTTCCCATGATTGATCTCTAAGGTGCTTCAGATGGCAGGCAGTGACTTCATAATCTGAGTAGAGCTGCTGTTTTCTCTTCTTTTTAGCTCTTTGGGATTCTGGATAAACTGGTTACCTTAGCATAACAATAAAAGTCAGATAGATGGATTGATAGACACTTTATTATGTTTTAGGTTAATTTAGTACTGAAAAAAAATCATAAAGCAAACACACCATAATATCTTTATTGCTCTATTGGGCCAGTATGAGATGCTCTCCATATACCTTGATGAAAAATATCTCAATATATGAAAAATATCACAATATGTGCAAGATTTAAAAAAAACTTAGAACACAATGCAATTGCTTTACTGAGAAGTAGGACCAATCCCTGCTTAGGTTAAAATAAAATTAAATTGATTATAAGTAATAAAAATGTGATTTATAAAACACACCTACATACCAGAAAGCCAAGATTAAACTTGATGTAGCGCAGAGACAGGTTGGAAATTATGACCTCAATACGCCTGCACTAAGTGTGTTATGGGATAGAGATATAGCATAGTTATACTTGATGAATGTATTTGAAATGTAAGGGATTTGAGGAAGTTAGGTCAAGATTATGCCAAAGTATATTTTCTCCAACTTTTTAAAAAATTTTATTTCAGTATTTTGCATTCAGGTTTATTCCTAGTAATTATTACAGGTTCCTTAATCAAGGACAATTTCCAATTGAAAAATTATTGGACTATTTAAAACTGGTTCATCTTTAGGGTACGGGGCTATGAGCTCCAACTGCACATTTTAGTTACTATAAATTGAGATCACAATGTTAAGCATAAGAAATAAAGCGATTACTAAATATGCCTTAAAGAATACCTTAAAAAATGCCTTAAAGAATTATCGCATAGTGTAGTTTTATGACAAAATCAACTCTTGTCCTTATATGTAAGTTTTTAAACCCCACTACTGAACACAACTTTCTTTTCTGCTTAACATCCATTTAGTTAGAGCACAGGGCAGCAGCCATCCATTATTTATTTGCCAATTTAATAACCTTTTAATAATGGATCACTTTTTTTTCCTAATAGAATTTAATATTTCACTTGTCTTCACTGGAGAACTGATACTCAAAATTGCAGACTCAACCACAGTTCATGAGACTTTGGACTGCACTGTGGCTTTAGGAGCAAGAATGAGGAAACCTTTGTCAGGGTTTATCAGACATGCATGTTCATGATGTGAACAGCAAAGACAGTTAAGCATATGCACCACTTACGACTCCAGACCAGCGAGAACGCACTGAGCAGCAGGGTTTTCAAACACAAAGGTCTGCAGGGACTGACTCACATTTGGAGGCAGTCTCTCCAAGAATTACAGCTTCTGGCACTAATGCATCGCTTTCTTTTGTGTGGTGATAACTCATGAAAATAGTCTTTTTATAGATCTTCAAATAATCGTTTTGTTTGAACTTGTCTCTAAGTGTTTTATTTAATTATATTCTTTTTTTTGCCCTGTTAAGCTATATGGTTGCTTGCCTTGATATTAAAGTAATAGGAGGGAAAGAGACAGTGAGACACTTCAACGCTGGGTAAAAATCAGCTTTAGATATATTTTATACACATAAAACACAGGTTAAATTGTGTGATATATTGCATGTTTTGACATCCGTTTGTGTGATTATTTTCATTATTTTCACTCTGTGTGTTCTCCTCCCATCAGAGAGGAAAATGGTGGCTACCCACAGGCAGCCTACGTAAGGAGCACCTCTTGCTGTAACATGTGTCTAATGGTACGTCTAACGGTGTTGCACTTGAAAACAATAACTTTCAGCTCATAAATAACTTGAATGGATATCCCCACTTCATCAAATAAATATTGCATATTGCATAATCTCATTGCATAACAGCAGAACATTAAGGAGCGTGACATACTGATAATTTTCCTGTACAAAGTTTTTAATCTGTCTCTGGTCTCTTCAAGGACTCTGACGAAGAGGATGAATACTACAGTATACATAAGATGCATCCCAGAGGAGAGAAGTATGTTGAATCTCAGTGCTAACATCCACGGTGATAGCCGTTTAAAAATTTCAGCCACTGGACAAAAAACAAAACTGGCCTTCTTGATTGGCATTTGGTCATAAAGTTTACTTTGTTTTTTTCATTTTTATTTTGAGACATTTTTTGAAATTGCTCCACCCCAATGTTTACCACAAATATTTGACTTACTTTTGAGTGCTGAGCTGAGCAACTGAGCTCTGACAGAATACAAAAATCCTTTATTCCTTTGTGGGTTATGGTGTAGATACTTTATTTTGTCTGCAGAAGAGTTACTAAACCTAGCACCCTTAAATCAGGTGGAACCTGAAAAACAAGCCAACCGAGCACTGTATATATATTTTTTTATCTTTCTGATTTACCTATTGTGTGTCATTTTGTTATTCTGAAGCATGTGGATGCGTTTATTTTGTTTTATTTTATTGTTTTTTTCTAATTTATTGCCTGAGGGAGAGGCTGCATTCATTCTGTCTTTGAGTAGCAGTGGAGCATGTTTGGTGTTTGCTTGAGATTAGGACAGAATAAACATTTTGATTTAAAACTTCTACTGATCTCATTTTGTGTTTGTGACTATTTAACATGTTTTCTGTCTTTCACTGTTTCAGTTTAGCACCAGCCTTGTGTCAGTGTACTTGTTATTGTGTTTTCTTGAGGGCTGTTGTGTGGCAGTTTAGCTCTGGATGCATCTTTTTTACCTAAATAAATTATTAATGAGAGGATTTTTTTTGGTGAGAGAATGAGCATTGATTTTAAAAATAGACTCCCTCCTAAAAGACAGCACAACATGCAGTACTTCATTAGTAAACACAATTTATTGTTTACTTTTTATGAATAAGCTGCTTTCTTATGTTGAGGAGTTCTGCAAATCTTGGAGGTCAGATTTGACTCTTGCACTGTAAGGTTGCAGGCTTTGACTCTTGTGAAGAGACCTAGGGAGAACACAAAAATTAAATTCACAAGAAAACTCAGTCCTTATTCCTTCTGACTTCTTTGCATCTCAGTCAGTTCACTCATGCCCTCTAGGCTTTAATAATTCACACACAGCTATGGTAAAACAATTATTATTCCTGCTTCATCTGAACTACCATGGCAACAGCTTACTAGTGTTGGTCAGAAAATGAAAATCAAGAAAATTGATTGAATGGAAAAGCCTCGGTTTCCTGCATGGACTTGATTTTCCAAGGAGAATGTGTTTTGGAGGTTAAAGGATTTGGACTCCAGGTGTACAAAGCTGTATGATAACACCATCAATGTCAATGTCTTCTTCCAGTGGATACACACAGTGGATACACGCTCGGAGAAGATGGAAGAAAAACTCAATTTTCTCAGTTTTCAAAACCTTTATCTGTCTTTATTCTATTATTAAGTACCGGTATGCATAGACGATTCAGTTCTTTACCAGCTGAAGTGCTTCTGATGTGAAATTATTTATCCAATTTCCTTTGTTCAGTTCTTTGCGTATTGTTGGTAGCTTGAATTACAGAAAGTGTTTGAACAACTCATATAAGAGGCCAACAAAACCCGTGAACATCATTCACAAAGTCTTGGACACAACAATAATGGCAGACACACAAACCGTCTCCAACCTCACCACAGGAAATTCAGCTTTAGACATGTACCAGTGCCTCGTTACGGAAGGTGAAACGTCCTCCAAATGTTATTTCTGTAAATTTTTCAATTTGAAATCCTGGTGCTGCAATTAAATTTTAATTTACTTCAGGAGATTTACATTAAGTTTGATGCGAACAAGTTTCACTGCTACCATGAGGCACAACCAGCAAGAAGCTCCAGAACAAAATATAATTAGTTAAACTTTAAAACTTGCTGATAATGAGACGATCCTAATGTTTTCTGAGTTGTCTGAACCGAGGCATCCAAACAGCAGACAAAGATACATTCACACTCCTTAGACAGCATATCCGTTTTATTTGGAGGAGTTTGTGTTACTGCTACACATTTTGTTTATTGTTACAACCCTCTTCAAATGTTTCTGTATGTCTGTATAGCTGAGTTGGTTTGCATCACCCAGTTGGAATCATCTATTTAAAGTCCATGTGGGATGTGTCATAAACTACCAAGTAGCAAAGTGCTAACTATAAATAAGCTGATAATGACTACTTTAGCAACTCTAGAAAGCCGAATATTTCACAGTTCACGGCCATCTGCACTGCTTGAGTTCTGACATTTGCGTTAGCATTCTACAGAAAATTAATCAATTACAATAGTTATGGTCAATTAGGTGAAAGTGGCCCTGGCCTTAATATTTTCATACAACTTGGAGCTGGCATATTACTTGTGAACCCCGTTGCCTTTCACAGACACGGTGACCTTTCATTCTGCAGACAAGGAGCTTCATCACAACGAGGAAAGTGGTACATTGTTAATGGACAATGCAACAAGCAGAATGCACTCACAAGTGCACAGGGCTGACACACTGGGTAAGCAGTTTTCTTATATGTACAGAGTCAATTTATACTTTTAGTAGCTTTAAGTGTTGAGGAAATTCAAGGATGCATGACTTCTAATGATATTTTTTTTACCGCGCCTGCCAGGTTTTAGCAATTGTGTGTAGTATAATACCTTAACAAGGGTTAAGATATTCTCAGCCACAGCCTTAGAAGATCCTCCAAGTGTTCAATAACATCAAAATGCTTTAAAATATCTGAAATGTGAACATTGCTATTGTAAATAGTTAAAATTATTGCAAATATAAGCTTCATAAGTTTTAAAGGATTACACATTCATTTAAGACTCTTGTAAACCCTCTTTATCGGCATTCAGCTGGGCACACATTAAATGTTAAATCTCTTTCACTGGAATTGGAGATGGCTTGAGGTGAAAATGAAATGGATATACTTATAATGTAATTCTGTAACATTTGTGCAAAAATGACTTAGTTCTTTTTTTTTTATTTAATAACCAACATACTGAAATAATGCAACTCTGACTCAACAGTTACTTACAATTTTTGGCTACTCTGCCAACCTCTGAGTACAACTGATTATATTTGTTTAGTGACTGGAGGTGCAGTCTGCCAGGTGTGAAGCCTTGCCGAAGTACACACCACGGCAGCGCTGGCCGATCAGTGTGACATTATTGATTTCTGTGGTCGGTAAAGGCTGCAGATTCAACTGCTTAACAAAACAATCAAAGAACTGGACATACATTAGCATACCAATGCTATAGCTGTTCCTGTTCAGGAAGCAGGAACAGCTATAATGTCTGCTGAGTTAGTTTCCACTCAACTGCAGCCCAATCTGTTGCAATGGCAGATGGACTGTTTTCAAAGGCCAACCCACACACTCTCGCCCGGTTTCCACAGATACTACAGCCTCAGCCTGATTTCTGACTCCTGGGGATTGAAATGTTTTGATTATTATTTTTGTTGAGTTTTTTTTTTCTTAACAGACCTCTTCATTTAAAATGGGAGCTGATTATTATTTGTTCTCTCTAAGGACTTGTATCAGCACTTCCAGAATGGGGACTTGATTTTAAGTGATTTGCTTCTTAATGTTGAACTGCTGATGCTGTAAATATTTTACCAACAGTGAAATGCACTAATAATGACTGACATAGATGCAAATCTTTGGTAAATATAGATGAATACAACATAAAATAATGCATAAGTGTAAAGTGGAATGAAATTATTCTAGTAATTCAAAAGAAAAAACAAACAAACTTTATAATCTTGAAAAACAAATCTTGTCCAACCACTAGACTAGAAGTTGGTTAGTGAATTGAGTCTCTCTGTTTAATCTCAGTATAGATGCAAGTGTTCTGTGGAGTCATTAGAGCTTGTTTACTGAACATTAGTGAACAAATAGCATCACAATGTCAAGAAACACAGCAGGCAAGTTCTGGATAAGGTTGTTGAGTTGTGGTATCCTTCAAGACAAGACATATTCATACAACCGGGGCTACAATGCAATGGTTTAGATCCAGGGTGTCAAACTCCAGTCCTCAAGGGCCGGTGTCCTGCAGTTTTTAGATGTGCCGCAGGTACAAAACACTGGAATGAAATGGCTTAATTACCTCCTCCTTGTGTGGATCAGTTCTCTAGAGCCTTGCTAATGACCTAATTATTCTATTCAGGTTTGGTGCAGCAGAGGCACATCTAAAGGTTGCAGAGTAGTGGCTCTCCAGGACTGGAGTTTGACACCTGTGGTTTAGATCAATGTTTCTGAATCCAGTTCTCAGGAACCACTGCACTGCATGTTTTAGGTGTTTTGCTTTTAATAGGATTCTGCAGCAACTGATGGTATGAAGAGGAGGTTATGCAATAATTTGATTAGGGTGTTCTAGAACAGTGTTTCCCAATTCCAGTCCTCAAGGCCCCCTGCCCTGCATGTTTTAGGTGTTTCCCTTCTGCCACACACCTGGATTGAATATGTGGCTGATTAACAGGCTTCTGCAGCACTTGATGGTTATGCAATCATCTGAATCAGCTGCTCTGGAATAGAGGTACATCTAAAACATGCAGAGCAGGGGGGACTGAGGACTGGAATTGGGAAGCACTGTTCTAGAACATGTACACAAATAAAACTTGCAGGACAATGGTGTCTGGTGAC
>CAEFZY010031618.1:0-18406 GCA_903066815.1 Brachyrhaphis roseni
TAAGTTTTTTAATGAATGCTTCAAAAAAATTTCAAAATAATTTTATTTAATTATCCATTGGGATCAATAAAGTAATTTTGAATTTGAAAGAAAGTGGTCAAACATCATGGAAGAATAAATCCAGGTGAATCGATTGAGGTGAAAACTGTTAAACAACAGCCAACCAAATATCAGTGGGTTGTAACATACACCCATGGTGTGTATAATTTTTGAGCCTCTGTTGACTAGGAAAAAAAATAACATAATAAATTAAAACTTTTCTTCAGATTTATTAAATGGTTTGCTCTGTTCAGTCCACCCTGTAAAAAACAGTTCAAATGCATCATTGAAAGCTTGAAAGCTCAAAATCAGAACGACATTCATGCAGGTGATGAGTGAATATGACTCTTTGACCAGAATAAACACACATTTAACTTTATTTTATATCAATGTATTAACATTTTATTCTAATATCAATAAACAGAATATATCAGTCCCTTATTTTTTCTTTTTTTCTTTTTTACAAAAATACCTGAAAAGATTACAGTAAGCCAACCAACTATTTACAGATTGAAGCAAAGCACATCATGAATATAGAAGCTCTCAAAAAAAGAGAGAAGTCAGTTTTCCTGTTCACATTCCCTGAAATGCATGGTAGTTTTCATAGATTTTATTTTATTTATTTATTTTTTTTACTTTACTCATTTGAACAATCAGATTATCTTGCACTGTGGCAGCTGAAAAAATTACATATGGATTTTAACTCATTCAAAAAGCAAAAAGGGCATAGCAGCTGAAAAGCTGAGAATTTGTTTTAGGCCATGAACTTTACAAATATAATTCAGACCTCATGCCAGGCCTAAATGCTCACCTCAAAGTTAATTTACAGCTTTCATGGCCACTAAAACTGACTGAGGTATACCAGTACTATTTGTGCTTTTTTTTCTTTTTAAATAGCTGTGTTTGGAAAAGATGGTCTGATGAGATTTATTACAAATTAAAACAATTAAACATACAATGTCCCATTTTTAGGTTGCGTATTTTCAGCTCGCTTAAGTAGTTTCATCTCAGTGTGACACAATGGGATAAACACTAGTGGAGACTGACGCAGCTTGAGAGTTCTTATCATTTTGTCTATGAAAAAGTTGTATTGGCTTGATGAAGTGAAAGTGTTTATGCTAAATAATATTTCTTTTCTCATAAACCCAGAGACTTTTTCACAATAGCCAGTTAAAGATTAGTAACGTATTTTTTGGAAAAAAGTGGAAATTAATTTCATAGGTATTAGATTAACCTTTGAACAACTGCAGAACAATCCACTTGTTTTATAGACATGACCCCAATTTAACCAATTTCAACTCAAATCCACAATTAAGTAAATGATAAAACATAATCAATTAAATATTGCCCTTTGCCTAATAAATACATTTCTCAGAAAAAAAGGAAGCTGTTGGTTTGAACTGAAATTGTCTTAACATTTTATAGTAAATCTGTATGGAGCAACAATCAACTTTACAACCATCCACAGATGTTCATTTTACCCAGATACTGTCTGCTCTTACATGCTTTCAATACTTATTTTCTAAGTTTGCTAAGGCTGCTTGTGCTGTATTTGATCCTCCACTGGTAAAGCAACTTTCAGGTAAAAAGGGTCCAATAGAAAGATACTTCCTATTCCTGTGTCTATTAAGGCCAGTTTATACCCATTATCTATGCAGACTGACTGTTTTGACACTGGTTTTGAATTTGGTCTTTGTTTTGACTTTCTATGTTTTAGGTGTAAACTGTTGTTCTATTGTGACACCTAGTGGTTTTCTTAAGTCACACATTTAACAGACTCGGAGAGTGAGGGCAGCTTCAGAAAAGAGGTTACTGAATACACACATTTATTGGTATTTTCAGTAAGAAACCCTATTTTCTTTTTCCTCTTTTGTGTTTTTATTTTTACCACATTCATCTTGCTGTTCATTCTCAAGGTTAAAATTGACCTTAATATTGTCAGTGTGCTTTAACCATAACTTTGTGATACTTATCATTTGAATGAGTATGAAATGAGAAATCATAATCTGCAGATTGACATCTTGATCAAAGCTTCTTTTTCAACTCACTGTCTGCACCAAGCTAAGCGGTACCTGGTACACTGAAAGTAATACTCTTTGGGTGGGAGACAGTAACTGAGGGTAGGAGACTGTCTTATCAATTTTTAGTATCAGTAAGGTGTTTAAGATAAATTCAAAGGAAGGACACAGGTGAAAGCATTTTAGAAAGGAACTGAGTTTTCAAAGACATGATGAGACAGGCCTGTGGTTAAATTACGCTGCAAGAGGGTGAGAGAGAGCAAGACTTTCAGCAAATAACAGATGAGCTAAACAAAGTACAGCAATGCTAATCTCTTTCAGCTCTTAACCTCTGTCATTCCAAGAACATGCTGGATTTGGAAATGATGGGAGTCTCTTTGGAATTCTACATTCTCTAGAAAATACAGACTGTTTTTTAGTTATACTAAGAAAAAAAAAGCACACATTGCTAACATACGTTGCTAAAACCAACTTAGAATGTGAACCCCATAATTATTTTGCGTTTGTTTTAAATATTACTGCCATTTTAGTTAATCTAATTGAGCTAATCACTGATATCAGTTATTAAAGCAAGCTTAAAATGTGAAATCCTTAATCATTTTGCCTTCGTTAGAAAATATTAGCAAAAAACGGTTTTACAGTGAGAAGCATGACCTAGGATCTGCTCCTAATGTAAACAATTATTGAATGCTCACAACATGGAGGCTTGAACAAAGGGATCTAAATGCTTCTTTTATCTTATTTTATAGTTCTCAAAGAGAAGCTAGAATCAGCTAACCTCTGTATGTGACGGTCAAAGCATTTGTACAAAAGTAGGAGAGGAAATTGGCCACAAAATTGAAATTAGTGAATCTCAATGTTTTTTGGGGAATATTTAAAACAAAAAGGAAAACATAATTTCAGGTAATGTCATTACAAATATAATAGTCACAATGATTTCATGGTAATGACAAGCGAAAAACAGCAGAGACAGCGCTAAGACGGAACAAAAAAAGTCTACATTTTTCAAGTAATCAGACACATCCAGATAAATAAATACACACTGCTGCATCAATAAAAACCAAACAATCAAAAAAACAAAGTCATTGCATCTTAGATAAATTATGATGACCTTGCACAGAGAGACACCATAGTGCTGCTATTCTGCATCTCAGGTCATAGACATAAATCCTTGAACAACCTGCAGGTCAATAAAAGATGGTTGTTTATGTACAAAAGTACATATGTCTAAAAATCTGCTGGCTGTTTAGCTAAACAAGGCAACCAAAAATGCCCTTAACTAAATAAACAACAAAAATCTAAAAGCTCAGGAGTACAAATGATAAAAAAAAAGGACTGCTATTTATGAAAGACATTTCACAGCAGGATACTCTAAGTATTGGCAGCAACTTGTGAGAAGTGACAACAAAAAGCAAAAAACAAAAAGGACTTCAAGCTTACAAGTCGAGTTTAGGGTTAAATAGATTTTTCTGTTGATATAAAGTAAAACTCCAACTCTAACAATAAAACTATTTTTAGCTCTTGTTAATTACAGAAACAGGGCCTTAGCCAATCACAAAAGGGAATCAAGTAAGAAACATTTTAAACCAACATTTCCAACAACTGTTCTGGTGAGAGTGAAAGACAAATAAACAGACATTGCTTAAAGAACTAACATAGCCACTAAATTTATCTCAATCAATCCATTTCCTACTTGCAACATTCAGTAGCAAGCTACATAATGTGTCATGAGAAGGATGCAGAAAGGGTCTACATCCTTTGTTTTAAATGCATTTGAAATGTGCTTCTGTTTTTACAAATATAATTTACATGATACCAGCAGCTTGTAAAGAGTTTTGCCATTTAAAATTATAAGAAGACAGCAGAGGTGGCATTTAATATTGTCTGTGTACAAGTAAGCCAAGGGGGGAAAAGGCCACACTTATTGAATTATAGAGAACACTATGCTGTATTTCTAGTCATGTCCTTTTCAGGTGAGAGTTTATGGAACTAATGTTAAAGTTGCAACACAATCTGGGTCTAATGTTTTTCACGCAACCTACAGCATTTTTGTGTTTCCTGTCATTTGACAAGGCCCACATCACACTGGATTAAGAGTGCATTACAGTCTCCAGGGTCTCAAAAACTTGTCATTCAAACCATTTGACAAACCATCTCCATGCTGAAGGCAATGAGGATGCTTTTCTTTTCGCAGTACTCAACAAATTACAACATCTACATTATGAGCTTGTTTCCACATAACCTAGTTTCTTTCTGTGTCTGGGAGAAATTTTTCCATCTCTACCATCAGCGTCAGGACAGTTTTGGAGGAGGTGACAACTCTGTCCCTTCGAGGTAGTACCCTGTAGTTTATGAACCGCTTACTTTATGAACCACCACAATCTGAACACTTAAGTTCTTTTCAAAACAAATGAGCTAAATTTCACACTCTATTACGTGTCTTATGGATACTCAATGCAGACCTTTCCAAGAACTTGCAAAGACAAATTTTTAAAAATTGCATCGCACTCTTAGTCCAATGTGAAATGGGCCATACAGATGTTTGTGGAAAACTGTTTCATGAAAGGCAGAAGTTATGAATGATTGTAAGTTGAATCAACTCTTTAAAATCGGCCAGTTTATTAAAATGGCAGTATTTATATGAATGCAATAATATAGTCTCAGTCCCAAGCTCCTTTTACCATACCTGAATTAAAAAAAACTGAACAATACAAACAGCTGTCTGTCTAGTATATCTGCTCTGACTTAGCTGCTAATGACTGAATGGCAAAATTCTGAAAAAATGTGACTGTTTTGTGGATATTTCAAAGCAGAAACCCTGGAGATGGTGTGACAACCCAGAATGCTGAGCACCAAGTGATCTGCCGTGGCTAATGTGACCTATATAGAGCTGCAAACATTCAGATGGTGGGGAAAAAAGATGCAAAAACTGAATCATTTGAGGAACTGTGCTGAGGAAATGTCTAAAATGAAGGACAGTGCAGATTTGACAAATGTATCATTTCAAAGACTGAAAAGAATTTCACGCA
Source organism: Brachyrhaphis roseni (assembly GCA_903066815.1). NCBI lineage: Eukaryota > Metazoa > Chordata > Actinopteri > Cyprinodontiformes > Poeciliidae > Brachyrhaphis > Brachyrhaphis roseni. The sequence goes on from CAEFZY010031618.1 coordinate 5,087, forward strand.
GGACTGCCAGGTGCCTTCAGACCTAATTTACGGTAAAATTTGGGCATGCCCATTCATGCCAAAAACAACATGGTGTGGTGGCACCATGTCTAGTTGAGTAATGCACTAAAAGAGATTCCATGCACCTTTAAAGGCCATGTGCACCGCAGCAAATTTTAAAACCAACGGAACATAGTCTCCATCCGTGATATACATTTTGAAAATGTGCCATCAACAGCTTAAATGACACTGCAGTTAGTTAGAAGGAAACCAAATGGTCCACACAATAGCTTCAACTGTCCTGCTGATTGTCCAGTTTAAGAGAAATCAAGTCGATTCTTAAGAGATAACCCTTGAGGCGCCCCCAAGCTTATTGATGAATATTGCCGGCATCTCATGAAGCGTTTTTGCAACAGTGACGACACAAAATGGCAGTGTTCACTTCTTTTATCTTTGTTTTTTTATTTCTTAAAAGTGGAACCCTATGAGCATGTCGTGCATCGGCTTCCACAAAACGTCCAAGAAAATCAGGAGAAAAAAAAAAATCCAGCCAGTCAGCAACGTCCAGCAAGACTCACAATAGAAAACGACAACCGCGAAATGTCAGTCAATTCACCAGCTTCTTGGAAAGGTAAGACCAAACGACAGAGAGAACAGCGATCCCATCCACTTTGTCTGTTAGTTTTCAGGCAGAGTCAGGTCAAGTTTCAGACGGTCACATGGTCCGAAGATGTCATAAGGCCACGACGGTGCACGGATGTTTGAGTTTACAAGGCAGGACGCCCCTGTTGAGCTGGTAGAACTCCACCAGCTGAATCAGGTCTGTGAATTTGGTTTCGCCGTCATCGAGGCTGAAGAAGACCTGGCCGTCCTCTTCACACTGAATAAAAACAAGAGCACCACATGGCATGACACAAACAACCAAGAAAAACCTTTCTTCTGTAGACAGAAAATGGTTATATAAAATGTCTGCAGGAACTTGCCTGTAATTATGACCTCAAGATTTAACTAAATATAATTTTTTCTCTTATTTATGTTCAAGGTTCACACACATCTTTTATGTCAAAATTCTTTATTTTTCTCAAACGGATAGATAGGTAGACAAACTGACAACACTCTTATCTTTTTCTGTACTTATGCTGATCCTCAAAATACTTTGGTGAAATTCCAGACTTTCAACTATGTGAGAACCCTTTATGTTGTTACATGTTGACAAGATTTTTTCTTTTTTGGGGGGTAGAATCTTGTAGGAGGAAGACATCACTAAGATAAAATGCTTACCGGTAGGATCTGAAAATGTTTGATTTTCTGATGATGGCACAAAGTGAGGACAAAGGCCTTCGGGTTACTCTGACTGACTCTCAGCAGAAACAACCTTCACAGTAGAAAGAAGACAAAAACTGTGTGAGGAAAAAAAGATTTTCGGGATGTGTTTCCTCCTGTCAGTTCACCTGACTCACCCATCTACTTGTCCCTGCTGGTGGATAATACGATGGGATTCCTCTCTGGTTATCCTGCCGTAGAACCACAGCTGAGCTATGTGGATGACTGCACAAAATGCAAAAATATGTAATTTCAATGATGATTCAGAGCAAAACAAATACAAAAACATGGGATAAAACACCAGGTTATTCACTCTTTATGTACCAGAGATTTACCTGAGTTAAGTGAAGATTGGTGTAAGGGACTGTGGGAACCTAAAGCATTCACTCGATTTCTCTTCTGAAGGAAATGTCACAGAAACAGAAAGCAATAGTCATTACTTTATGACACAAAGAGATACAAAGACATTTCTAGCAATTCTATACAATTGCGAATAAAATTTGAATTTAATTGCTTAAAATTCATTCTTATAAAATGTTAAAATGCAAAAGTTATAAAAAAAATAAATTGAATGAATGCAAAAAACGTTAATGAAAATAGTAAATTAATATTAAGCTCTTGCCTCACTATCAAAGAAAAAAAAGTTATGACATCACAACTTTCAAATATCACATGAAAAAATCATTTACATTAAGATTTTATTTGTTAGTGTATAGTGTCTTTTTCTCACCCTCCACATGTGTCCCTCCTCCAAGGCAGCACTCTGAGCCTCGATTGGGTTATCAATCACCCGACCTATCCTCCCTGAGAAATCCATTGCCACGAGGGAGTTTTCCGATACACTCCTCTAGGGGGAGCCAGAAACACACAGCAGTTAAAAAGGAGATGAAGTTGGAATGTGAACAAATTCCTTCCCAAAACATGCCAGCTTACAAAATAAGGAGTATTTAAGAGTTTAGATTTTTTTTCCTTTTTACATAATGTACATAAATAAACCATAGCTTTAAACGTGTCAAAATGCATTACTCTTGTGAATAAATAACAGTTTGAACTAAATATCTGATAAAATCACATAGGATTATTACTATTATTTTAATAGCTCTTAAGCTGCAACACAGCATTAAATAAATTCAAATGAACCTGTCACTTCTGTAACAAACACAATCACAAACTGGTTAACCTGTGAGTCAAATTCATACCAAATCCTCTTTAAGTGAAGTGGTGTTGCATGTACAAATCCTACATATCTTCAAGATCCAAAGGCAGTAAATTAATAAATAAATCATTAAATCAATGAAAATGAAAATAAAAAAAAATTTATTCAAAGTTAACTTAAAAACACATAATGATTTTAACATCTAATTAATCATTTTATAGTTCTGTGATGTGCAGAAGTTTGAATTTATTGCATCTGTCAGCCATAAGTACTAAACACATACTGGGCGTGGCTAACCCTGATTCACTCAAGATGATTTGTCTGAAGTTTCCTATTAGGGATAATTTATCAGATAAAAAAATAAATAAATAAATGTAATAAAAAAGAAAAGAAAACACTTACCACAGGAGCTGAAAAGTGTGAAAGCAATGCTTTTCTTTGCTTATAGTTCTGGTACAATATGATCCCATACTGTCAAGGGGAGAAAAAGACAAACATGTAAACCAGTGCAACAATTTTATTTGTAAACTGCAGATGCAACAATCACACTTTTCTTGGCCAGATTTTCAATTTTATTTAAGTTCCAATTCCATTTTTTTTTCAAAGGACTCTAACACAAAAATGAGAAGAAAAAAAAAGTGCTCTGGGTATATATTTGGTTCCATGCACCTAGTGTGTCTCATCATTGATTAAAACCAATCAAAAAAAAATTGGCTGATACTAATTTCTAGCAGTTTGGTTCATTTCTATATTAAACATATTGCACGTATCTTGCCAGTTTAACAAGATAATCACATTACATCCTTTTTATTTTAGTCTTGTTCCAGAAACAAGACTAGTATTACATCTTAGACAGTGTTGATGAGGTACCTTGAAGATTCTGAAAGCAGTCATCCAACAGGTCCTGCTTTGTTCATCCTCTGCACACAGCATCCTCAGCTCCTTTGTTTCTCCTATGGCTTTATTAAGCTGCAAATCAACAACATGTAGAGTTTAATCTCATGGCATGGTCAACTCCCTATTTCTAACACATGTACCTAAATTATCTACTTTGCTTGTAGATAATTTAAAGGTAAAGCATTTTTAAAAACATTCAGGAGAGACAGGTGAGTGCTGACATTTCTCTGCTGAACATGGAGCTAAACTGGATAGAGATGTTTTCTCAGCTCGTAACATTTCACAATTTCAGCTTCTCATGATGACATAAAATCAGCTTAATCTGACTTGCAGTGTCTGACACTCACTTTGAAACAGAAGGTGTAGTCTGTGGGTGCACCATGTTGCTTTTTGCCTGTGATGACAGTGAAGATATTGTTGTCCTCCAGGTCTGCTAGCAACTGTAAATATCTGGGCTCCTGGAGACAGAGGGAATGAAGTCAGACTAGGAGGGCGAGCATCAGCCACCGTCAGTAATCTCTTCTCCTCAGATTACATTTACCTTTGAGGTTCCTCTTGTAGAACAGTAGAGTCCTGAGCGGCGCAGGAACATGTAAACCTTTTTCCAAGACTTCCTGCCCACGTCTTTCATGTACAAATATCCCTGGATTTCTGGGCAGGTGCTGGGTGAAAGGAAGTTCTGAAAATGGAGCAGGGAGATTTTTATTATTTGACCCATACATCTGAAGCCTTAAAGCTCCATTTTAGCCGTAGGTAGCGTAAACAGAAAGAACACAGAGTAATCTGGGGTCTCTGTATAAAAGCATACTTTGCTACTGTATGTAAAAGAAAGAGGGTCATTTAAATACATGTAAAAGTACATTCATTTTATGTGCTTTGTTTTGACATTATGCATAAAGTAGTATCTTATTGAAAAGCTAATGTATTTCTGCAACTCAGTTCACAAATTAAAATACATTATATAAATTAATATGAATACATGGATGTTTTAAAGCCTTTATTTCTGTTTATTATGATTTTTTTTTTTTGCTTGCAGGTAGTGGAACCATAATATTCAAGATTAGAGTATTACCACTAAAAACATGTTTTAATACAGAAATGTACACTTGATGGATAGTACATTTAACACCTGCTCAAAAGTTATCTTCAGACGGTATGCATATTCTGACTGCATATTTATTATTTAGTAATTTATTGATCCCGAGATGATTAATAGTAAGAAATAAAGTCATGCAAAACACATTATAGTAGGAATCTTAAATATTAACAAAGAAACTTTGACCTGAGATCATGGATATGATTAGGATGAACATTAGACTAACTAAATCCTGATAAGAATTACATTTCACAGTTAACATGTGTATAGATGTGAAATAAAATGTTACATACTTGGAGTGCAAAATAATCTGCTGTTTTGCATTGGATACCTACCAGGCGCATTAAAATAGATATATATATTTTTTAATTACAGTTTAAAAATTTAAATTTTCTACAAGTCAACACTAAGATAGCATAGACAGTGCTTGAGTAACTGAGTTTTCTCAGTATGTATCAGAGCAATGCAGCACTGCCGCTTTCTCACTTGTTACTGTGCATAGCTGACTCAAGCAAGGCTCCTACAAAACAGGCTGCATCTGGAAAGCAGACCACTAAAGACTGAACTTGAGCAACTCATCAACTGGCTAATGTCAGCTTGATATATTCTGTTTTTATAAAAAGACTAATATGGCAAAAAGGTATAATAATTTGTTCAAAAGATATGCTTCATTAAAAACTAAACTCATCAAGTTTTTATGATGTATTTTCATTAGTTTCACATATCAGTTTCAAAATAACAAATAAATTAACGGAATGTGGCCACGATGTACATTTTTGTGTAAGAACTGTGAAACTGTGGTATTTTGAATCAAGCTTATCGTACTATTAGAACCTTGCGGCAGCTCATGCTTAGCTGTTGTGTACTGTGGCGCTGAGTGATATCAAGGGTTTTCTGGGGCCGTCTTCGTGACAGCCGAATGTGCTCCACTGTCATCGTAATACCAGAGGGGTGAAATGTATTATCTATAAAGCAGAGCAGTTATTTAGAGACTTCCCGTCTCGCTCTGACCCAAATATCTATAGGATGATTCTAATTAGATTTTTTTTAGCTCTACTAATACATTTATTGGTACTGGAAACATGTTTGGCACAAACGATGCTCCCACAGGAGACCACAGCACAGCTGACAGAACTGGCAACCACAACTCTATCAGGTTTCTGCACACCAAAGATCTAACTACGTGAAAGCCTGCTCATTATCAACGCAATAAGACGTTGTAGAACGCCTTAAGCCCAGTTTGTTTTTTAGCACTAAGGGCTTGTATGTTAACTTGTAGAACTATCCACACCCCTTGATCTTTTCTGTGCAACTGTTTAAATGTGACTTTTATTGAACAGTGACAAAAAGATGGCCACACAAAGTCCCTACTAGCTGAGGAACAAAGTAGTTCTGGTAGAAGAAGGGTAATTGGTCAGAAATCAAACCTGACCTTTAATCAAAGCATTCATATGTTAAAATGACCCAAATCAAGACCACTCCAATACAATTGGGGATTTTTTGGCAAAATATAAAATTTGCTATTCGAAGACACTCTGTATCCAATCTGTACTGTAGGCCTGATTGTACAAAGAAGAATGGGCAAACAAATTTAGCGTCTCGAAGTATATTACTGCATATCGAATATTTTTGCCAAAAGACATATAGCAGTAATTCTAGTTAAATTTAATTCTAGTTAAATTTAACCAGAATTGCCAACGATACCACCAATACCTACAAAGTATTGCCACAGGGTTGGTAATGTGACTTTGCATTGAACTATCAGATAAAATCTCAATTAAACACATTGATGTTTTAGATTATCATATGTCAAAATCTAAAAAAAAATGCTCAAGATGTATAAACACTTTTGCATGTAGATGAAAGAACAGTAAGAGACGAAAGAAGCTCTATTTGTGGTCCAAAGTCGGTCCAAAACTCATATCTTTGTGACATGGGTGTGAATTCGACACAACCAGATGGTTGAAGCAGTTTAGGTTAATAAGTGAAGTTACAGCTTGAGCTAATAAATCTGATGAAAAGACAAACTGTGCGAGAAGCCTCTTCAATATCTGAAGCACATGTTCCGCAGTGTTTTGGAAAAAAAAGAATATCATCATGGGCCTCACGATATCTCAAACAGCCTTCTTTCAGAGTCACAGCACCTTGACTTTCCACAGTCAAATATTTCTTGTGTAATATGGATTATTGCAACCACCTGGATGAGCTCAGTTCGGAGAGTGCTTTGCTTTTGTACTGTGCTCTAATTGAGCGAAAAGATTGTGAATTTAGCAGAAGTCAAACAAAGGGAATTCCTGACACAGCTCCAGCTCATTCCAATCCCTAATATATGTCGAGCGCCACGTCTGTATAATCAGGAGGGCCAACGGCTTTCTCTGAGTGCAAAGGATGAACAGAAGGATCTGTTTCTGACAGCTCTCCAAGACAGAGCCAGGCAGGGTTTTTTTAAGACCAAAGCCTCTCAAATTCCCAAGAACTGAGGGGCAGCTCTGTCGCACATATGCAGACCTGCACAAACTTCCAATTAGCTAAGGAACTACAGCGCATTTCAAAACTGTTGATATTCCTTCAAGCTTTGCTACATTAGAACCATAAACTTATGTGTTTTCTGACATTTATGTACCTGTATTTGTGGTAATTTGGAATCAGTTCGCCTCAGTAAATCCTCTCATGCAGCTTTGCACATAAAAAAATAACTTAAAGAGAGTGTTTCAATAGCAGCTTCAAAACATTGTCTCCTAAGTTGGATTTGAATATCTTAATAACCACTACCCCAGTTTTTTTTTTTCCTTCTGGAGAAAATACACACCCTATCATGATGCTGCCATCAACATGTTTTACAATGAGGATGGAATATTCCTGAGGTTTGCTGAAGTGTGATCTGAGGCCACACTTCAAATGGGACTCTATGTGGTTTTCGTTCAGCCATCTTTTTCTTGTTGCCACTCTTCAAGGCCATAAACACAACTATTGCTTGTCTTATTAACATATTCTACCACAACAGCTATGAAAATTAGTCATGATTTCTGTCTGATTTTAACTCTCTTCTGAAAACAATCTTTCCAACCTGACCTTTGAGAAGATGGGAAATGTTGGTTTTAATTCATTTTTATGTTAGTTGTTTTTAGTTAACTGGAATGGTTTTAATTTGTTTTAATCCGGTACTGTTTGTTTTATTTCATTGTCATTTTATTGGATATTGCCAGATTTTTTTTTTACTGTAGAGTATTTTTGTACTGAGATTAAATTGCTCACAGATTGTTTATTTAATGTATTGCTTTTTGTGAATTATCACATAAACTTAGGATAAACTACAATAAGTCGATGCTTGTAATATTACAAAATGTTTAAGGGGTGAGTCTATTCTTGCAAGGCAGGGAGTACTTTGTGCTTCAAATGGCCTGATTCCATCCATCACAGGTGGTTGGGCTGTGGTGCGCGCATCGAGACAGTCGTGTGTCAACAAAGGATCAACAGTAGTTATTACTGTTGCCTCTGACGAGACATGCTGTCTAAGGGTCAGGGGTGAGGTGTGCCAGCTTGATTGTACAGTACGCGGCAGGTGGTGACTCTGAGCAAACGACACTGCGTGCGTGTCAAAAGAAGGAAGAGGAGGAGGAGGAGGAGTGACAGTCAAAGACAGACACGCAAATAGAGAGAGAAAGAGAGGAAGGTTCGTACCTGCAGGAGTTGAGATGGTGGAATTTTATGATCGTTTTCCTGGCACCATGCGACCATGTGGTCTGGGAAAAATGTCTAGCGGAGGAGGAGGAGGAAGGGGACATGTCAGAGACTGTGACAATAATTATAGGGCGGAGGTGTTGTGACAGCAACAGACGTCAAGCAAATGTCATTAGTTCAATTGCTGTCATAGTGTTTCACAAGGGCAACAAAAGAGTTTCTCAACATGCAGACCTGTCACAACAGGTCGCACTGTTCAAGAAAAGTAGACAACTGCATCAGATTTTGTTGGGGGATTTTTAATGTAGTTACCCAAAACATCTTTGTTTTAACAGATAGTAAGGAACAATCAACACAACTGTGGTTGCTTTACATGTTGTAAGATATCTCAATAAGAATTTTTCAAAAGTGACATTGTGGAAGAGATAACATCTGGCAAAAATAAGTACTACTAACCAGAGGGTTTCTGAAGAATTCATATTTGGCATAGTTCTTTCTGAAGAGGAATCTACTGTCGCTACTCATGGAGGCCTGGACCTGAACCACCCGCTCGTGGTCTTCTAGACAACGCTCTGAAAACAAGGAGGGCACTGTTTACTTTACAGAATTAGTTTGGTCTGAATCAAAACATAAACAGCAAAAAAACAAAAACAAAACAAAAAACAACAACATATTTTATAAAAACTGCTTAGAAACACTAACAACAGCACAAAAGACTATAAACAGAAAGTCACTGAGATTTATTTTCAGACAGAAAGAGAAATAATAAAAAAAAAGCGACATAATGAAAGTGAAATAAAAAGCACAAACCCTTACTGTTGGCTGTTCTAAATTTAGGCTCCTGGAACCTTTAATTTCCTATAAAAAACATTCCAGTAGCGCGCGACTCCCCCACCTGTTCCCAATGCAAATCAAGCAGTTTTTTCCCACAATCCGCGCCTTGTTAGTCCTCGTTTTAGAAGCCGAACGTCACAGTGTTGCACCGTTACTCATTTGCACATTAATGGAACACAAGTGTTATGAATGAATAAATGAACAGGGCTGGCATACTCTCAACTTAATCATACATCATCTTAGGCAATAATGAAACTGCTGCCCACAGGGTTCAGAAACTGTGTGAATTAAAGCAGAATGCCGTCTTTTTTTGTGGCTAAAACAATCTTAAATTACAGGCTGGTTTTACAGCTTCAGGCTAATCCAACTAACCGACTGCTGATATTAAAACCAAAAACCTCCTAATGTGGGTTAATATAAAGCTGTGATTCAGAGCAACGTCTGATCTTGTATGAATATAGTCACAACTGTGGTGATTTTTTATTTATTTTTTTAATCAATTTCCTAAACAGAAACTGAGTCACACAGTTTCTCCACTCTCTCAACATCTGCTACTCCCTTAATTGGTGTCTTTTTTTTTTTTCAGAGAATCTAATAATTAGGTAAATAACAGATCTTAAACAGAGTACAGCAAATAGAAATAAGATGCTGTCCAAGCTTCATTTTGTTGTTTGCTGTCTTCCCTCCCTTTCATGCCCTCTGTCACGATCTCTGTACACTCTCACGACCAACTTCTTTCCTTCCATTTCAGCCTGTCGCCCCATGAGTCAGGCATGTTTGCAGCTGTGACTCACCCTGGCAGCTCCAACTCCCTCAGCCATAGTTGTTAACCTTTTTTAATCGGACAAGTAGAGGTCAATGTTACTTATCCCAATGGGCCACTTCACCCTATTCAACTGCATGCCAGAATTGGGCTGCGACACAGAGGAACAGGACTATCTTTTCAAGCTGCGTGCTGTTCCTTGATTGTCTTCTAACCTATCATGCATTATAGATTTTTTTTTTTTATTAATTTTGTATTACAGTAATATTATTTTTATTTTATTTTTTCTTCGGGTTACCATAACATCTACTTATTTAGCAGCTTTTGTGCACAATGCCTAGCCCTTGGCCGTTGCCGTGAAGAAGGCTGGAAAGTACAGTTGTCAGGTACACAGCAGTTGTCAGGGTATTAGTGCAAACTAAAACGTCTTCAACAAAAAAAGAGAACTAAGATCTAAATTAAAATAATTTTATTTTCTGCAGTCAAGAGACTTCTTTTCTGTTGAGTGTCATGCAAAGTGACCTTTGACAAAGGGTAAATTTGCCGCTGCTTTATTATATGTCATTTTCAGAATCCTCTAAACACTAAATGAGGTAAGCAGTTATTCTGGACGACAAAAGAATACAGTTGCAGAGCAGGTTCTTTATAACACAATAACAACTATAATAGAACCAAGGGATGCTGAGCCAGAAATGATGTCATTCACAAGAAACCAACACAGTCTGACAGCACCGGGTTGGCAGCAGTGATGAGAAAATACGTCGATAATGATAGATGGTGAAATATTAGGTTAGAGCTTTGGGAGCCACACTTTGAATAATGCAATATATTTTCTAAGATTTTACTCGCCTGACAAGCGCGGCAGTCTGTACAGAGAAGCTCTCAGACGTTAGTTGTCAGCTTAAGCAGCAGAAATGAAATGTTTTTACACCATGTCTCTTTGGGCAATGTGTTTCACTCCCAGAAACAAAACTCCTTTTAAAATTACACCCCTTCCAACATCTGGGTAACTGTGCAGACATGAGTCCTCCATAAGTGTTTTATAATCGCCCTCCCCTCTAGGGGAGGCCTGGTTTTTAACATTGAGTTGTCTGAAACTTTTTTGGGCTATTTCACGCTGCCGAGTTTCACACAATTCTATCTCAAAAGAAATGTAAACCAAAAAAATTACAAGAACAAGCTTCAGGTGTTTCCTACTTTTTTCTTTCCCCCCCCATTTTTGAATCTTGTTTGGACTACAGTCACTCTGATGCAGTAAGTGCTTCTATTTTCAGGCTCCAGTGCAGAACTAAAGAAAACCTCTAATGCGAAAGAAAGGTTTTTAAACCCATCATCAATCATCACCTAACTGGCGTGTCAATTACAGTCCTGGAGCTATAATGTTACACAGGCGCTGACACTAAGGGGGGGAAAGTCGAGAAAGGTTTTGTTACATTGCTCGTCAGGTACATCACATCTCCTGAGCCGTAACAATCAATTATGATTCTCTTGACCCACTTCATAAAGGTTGAAAAAAATAAAATAAAATAAACTTGGCACTTCAAATTTAAAGTTTGTATTTTGTGAGTGACTTGAGACTTCAAATGTAAGAGTTTACAGCAAGGGGTGCATTTGCTAGTGTGTGAATCTTCCTCTGCATACAACAAAAGCATTTTATTTCTTGCAATTAACTCAACAATAAAGCTACTTAGATGGTAAAAAGGAAATTTGGAGGGTAATAAATACAAACCTTAACAGGTATATGAATGAAAATCAAAACATGACTTTATCGTAACTTTCAATGATAGTTCAAACCCAGCAACTTCAACTACTTATATTTGGGTGACAAATCTTTTGTAACCACAAATTTAGATCAGTCAACTGCTAGCTATTCACATTTGTTACATGTAGTGTCAAGCACAGAGTGTTGAGGTTGATATGTTTAAAATTATTGTATTAAAATAAATACACAATCATAAGGTCTTTTCTGAGGATGCATCTGTGTTTATGCAGGATAGCGACAAAACAAATGCAAAAATCTGACTTGCTAACAAGCCAGACATTTTAACCCTGAGGCAGTTGTTGCCGATGCACGGCACATCTTAGCTGTGATAGTCAGGGAAAAGGTTTACAGGTCACCTTATTAGATGAAATTGAAAAACTGTCACTGCACCAGTAATACATGCCTTAATCACAAACCAAAATTAATAAGTTTGACTAATTATTAAGAATTCAAATTTAGCTAATTTTCTTGAGTAACACAATCTCAAATTTGTCTGGAATTTACTTCAGTGAGTGAATTTTAGCTGTTAATCTTGCATAACTCCAAGAAAATTTAATAAAATTAGATATGCACCTTTCAATCCACCAGAGATTGGAACTGGTCAATTTTCCTCTTGACTGATCATGATATGCAATTCGAATATTGAACAAACTATGCATCTTTATCAGAGTACCAAACATGTACTTTGAATGTGTTTTTTGTTGTTGGAACAATAATATGATAAAAGACATCTGGCGTGAAGCATAAATAGACAAAACCTTGTGTATCTTGTATTTTGTTAGTATTTTTCATTGGCTTAAAGCTAAAAGCTCTGTCCAAAACGAGCAGCAAATTTTCTCTTATGCGTTATAATGTCATCAGAAACAATAATCAAATGTACGATCAGCAGGTCAGACCTCAAAGAAAACTGGAAATCTGTAATCACTGCTTCTCCAATTAAAATCTAACCCAGTACAAAACACTTGCAAATAGTTACACAAACGTTTTTCGTTGAATTCCAACAGTTTGTTTTGTCTGTGTGCTCAAAAGACTAAAGTGCATTAGAGCTATGAACTCAGTCATGAAGGGCTTTTCATATTAAGCATACTAAATACTACATTTAAATTGCAACACAAAATATATAGGTATATACATTAGAGCCACTTAGATATTACTTTTGTTAAAAGGTTTTTCCTTACATAAGAAAATGCAGATGAGCTACAATAATTTCACTCTGTATATGTTACCCTTGGACAGTGTGCGCTTATGTTATACAATATGCTCATCCACTCACGCTTCAAGAAATACCTGCATTAGAATATGCATCTATTCTGCCCACAAAACTATGCAGTCATAATTCCATGCATGAATATGGCGCAGAGACAGGAATGCACTTCTGTAAGGCAGTGATAACACTGCACATAGGCCTATCACGATAACAAATTTTGCTGAGCAATTAATTGTCTCAAAAAATTATTGCAATAAACGATAATATTGTTTGAAGACCTTTTCACACTGATTTAATGGAAATGATGTAATAATACATGCGATTTCCTGCCAAAGATAGATACACTTTATTTTCAAAAGAACACTTAACACTAGAACTGATAAACAAAATAAACAAAACATCCAAAAACAGAAATAAAATAGATTCTCAGTCTCCATTAACAAATAATGTACTTGGAAAAGAAACCCTAAACAACATAAAGCCAAAGTAGGAATAAATACAGCATTCATCCTAAAGAGTGCAGATTATGAAGTCTGTATACTATCTTGCCCTTCAGTAATCATTAGGTTTAAATAGAGAAGATGGGCACATCGACTACCTGATGCAATAGTTCACACTACAC
>CAEFZY010031622.1:0-21487 GCA_903066815.1 Brachyrhaphis roseni
AAAAAAAAAAAAAAAAAAAAAAAAAAAAAAAAAAAAAAAAAAAAAAAAAAAAAAAAAAAAAAAAAAAAAAAAGCAAACAATAAAGAACCTCTTTCGGACTCACCTGTAGAAAGCAAACATAACCAGGGTATTCCCAGTGATGCCAAATGCCCCAATTACAAAGACGAAGAAAGCGACGACATAGTGAGCATGGTCGGGCACATCAACCTTGCTATACAAGGTTCTCTTGCTGTGCACTTCCTCGGACTCCATGCTCTTATTGGACCACATGATTCAAACACCTTGGCAGGATTTCCAACCTGAGGGTATGTATTAGTTGGTAATCCCATTCTCTCTGCCAGAGTTGAGCCTCCATGGCTTTAGTATTGGTGGTGATATATGGCTTCCTGAAGTCCCGATTTTTAGAGTTTACGTGAATTACTTTTCAGTCACACAGGTTGCTCCCTTTCTATTCCATCTGTCCAGAATTTGCAAAATTTAACCAAAGTTTTCTGCACTATATTTGTTGCCAAGCTGATAAAGCTATTTCAAGCTGGATGTGAAATGAAGCACCCATGCTCTCCAAATCTGTAGCCTCCACTTTCTTAATCCTATTTTACTCTGCAGTTCAAAAGCTGATCTTCCACGCGTAGTCCTCTAGTATTTCCTGTTGATACTGCGTAAACTGAAATTATTATTTCATTCCAGTACAATAAAGCCGACCCTCGCTCCACAATGCCACTGTCAGTCCAGTCAGTGTTTGCCTGCAACCTCTTCAGCCATCACACCCAGCTGTGTTCCCAGCTGTGAGTCAGTGGCTTGACATTGGTTATCTCTTAAATCAGTGACTTCTAACCTCTCGTCTCTTTCTATCTGTTCATCTCCTCCACTGTCCCGTGTTGCTCTGGGATGCAGTTCGCTCTCTTTCTCACATCACTCAGTCTCCCACCCCCGCTGCCAAGTAATATGGCCCAGCCCTGAGCTCTAACCCTTTAACTACCACATTCTTACATAACATGGTGTTCACAGCACATATTAACAGCCAGTTAAGCTCAGAAGTATGTCAGGCATATTGCTATTGTGGCATGTTATTTGTAATTAACTGATTCTTACCAGTGAAGTGGACATGTGGACATGAGGATATGTGATTGCTCCCAGAGTGAGACTACTCAGAATCACTTATTTGGCAAAGAATGACGAGATGGAGAGGCTTAGCTTTTCATGTATGGTAAAGCAGATTGGTTTCATGATGAACCACATATATCTGAAAAGCTTTAAATAAAGTGATAAATAAACTACATTACCTACACTGTCTTAATGCTCAGCGAGCATGTTTCAGTTAGTCAACATAATATATGCTAAAGACAGTAAACACATCTATATTTTCACATTAATCTCATTTAATTACACAGTGGATTTTTTTATATCTGGAATTTCTATTGGATCACCATTTGGACAAACATGAACAAACTCTACAATATTAATTGTACAACTGTTACAAATATAAAAAATAATAATAATAATTTTAAAAAAGCCCATTGGTTGGTCAGTGCTTTTCATGCTGGACATATTTAACAAAGAGAGATGAAGAAAACAGAGGGAGACAAAGAATGTGGAGCTCAAACAGAGATGTCAACTAAACCCCTAAAGCAAGAAGAAGTCTTAATCTGGACAGTGGTCATGCATATGGTTGAGTGTTTGATCTGTCTTGGAAAAAAAAAAAAACTTACGTTACAATCTGGCTGTAAATGTGCTATGTGTTGTTTTTGTAAGTGTGATTTTACGCCTCAGCATTTTGTTTCTAGTGTTGTACATGCTTGTGCACCGCTTATCAAAAAGTAGATGGACTGATGAATGTTTAGGGATTAATGTTGCCACTTCCACTGAGCCGGTCACAGCTGCTGTGTTTATGTTTGCATTTCAGCTGGGAATTGTGCATCAATAAATCTTTTGCTGCTGCACATGAAGACCCGCTATTCAGCTGTGTTTTATTGAACATGTAGTGCTAAAATTATAAAAAAACATGCAACCTTGCAGCACTTGACCAGAATCAGATTTCTAAAAATAGAATTTGACTTTGACTGAATTGGATAATTTTAGTAACATTTGACTCAAATCCAGCTCAATTTAAACTAGGCTTGTGTGTGTTTGTTTGTGTTTCATGCTATTTTTAGAAATCTGATTCTGGTCAGTCAGTAACAAACTGTCTGTCTAAAGAAGATAACCAACTGCATGAAATCCTGGCTCTTTTCCACTGTCTCATCATCCGTAAGGAAAAGGTGACAGTGGGGAGGGACAACTATCTATAAATAAACAAAAAACCAACAGAACCAGACTAGGGTTGAGTGACCATCTACATCCTCAGCGAGGGGTTGGGAGGACACAACCAAACACAGATGCACTTATAAACAATATATTTTACAATTATTATTTAAAATAATGACAACTGGTCAAACAATGTTCCTCACACTGCTGTTGAAAAACTAGTTTTGTTTGAGTTTGGTGGTAGGAAATTAGTAGTTCAGACCTTTGAATTTTTAATAGATTTAGCTAATTATGCTTTTTTGATCTGAGCATCATCAGCATAACAGTACACATTTAGCCCATGCTGTCTAACCATGGGGCAAATGTGAATTCATTTCATCCACTTGGGATGAAGCGCTGCCTGCATGCATGTTCCTCTCCCTGGTTTGCTGCTGCTGACATCCTGCAGCTTAAGCAGGCACTGCTGGTTCCACTGTGTCCACTAATGCGTAAAGTACAAAGCTGAGAGTGGTTCTGTTCTCAGTGTCACTTGGCCATTTGGTGCAGCTTGTGAGTTGCTGGTGACTGGCACAGAAACGCAACACTAGCCTGGTAAAAACCAGCCCCTTACTTTGCTTTGTACAGAGGGTATTTTACCCAACACCGACTGAAAGGCTTCGTTCACTTCCTCCTCTGCCATTGCCAAACTACAACCAGGGAGACAAACAGCGTAGAAACTCGGCTTCATCGTTTCCAATGTCTCCTTCTGTTTGATAATTGGCCTGTATGAAATGCATTCTGGTAAATTAGGCTCAGTGAGACAAATCCCATATGAAGTCCTGCAGGGAGATGAGAATCAATCCAAATTGTGTTGGAAAGCAATGGTCAGGCTAGGTCCAAGCCCCTGTATACAGATATTGCTGTCAGTTGTATCAAATGTAGAAATACAAAAAGACTGTAGGAAAATGTTTTGCTACTTGATTAGATTTAATATAGAAACTATTGGAGAAAAGTATTTTGTGGCTAAAATGTGTTACTTATTTTAGTTTTGGAAACAGGCTGAAAAACTCCAGCAGTTTAGTGTGTACTATTACAAGTTTCTATTTTCTCAATGAAAATCCCACAAATGTAAAAGGTGACAAATAAAATCAGGCAACGTACGATCTGTGTTTGGATATTAAATGCAACACTTTGTATCAACACTTGAAACATGCCTCAGCAAAGAAGAGATTATGACAGAATCAAAGCAGTGGTGGTGAAAAATATTTAAGAAAAACAATTTTCAAAACTAAAGAAATTAGTTTACATGTAAGTACCATTATGATGATTTGGATGCACAATCTTTTTTTTTTTACATTTAGAAAATATTCTTTAATACAATATATTAAAAGAGTCAATGAAAATATGCACTTTTTATTCCATAGGCTGGGAATAAAAAGCCTCCCACAACTCCCAGTTGTGTTTTTTTTTTTTTTTTATTGCACCAAGTAGCTTTTTTTTTTTTTTTGCTTCAAAGCACCATATGCTTTCTCATTATGGGTAAGGACGTCAATGGTTTGGGATACAAAGAGCGTGACCTCGACACTGGCTCAGTGTTCCATATGTCAATGAGTCATTTACTATTGAACCAGCTGGTGACACTGGTGCTCTGTGTGGGTTGGAGCCCCTGTTAGATAAATAGCAAGCACGCAGAGGAGAGACTAATTATAATTGACTGTTGGGTACTTTCTGACAGGAGCTGCAACCGCAGGCACATGAGACCCTTGAAAAATCGATGTTACACTAGACAGAGACGTAAGCAGCATTAAATGTCAACAAAGTAAGGATGAAAGGCAGTGTTAGGTATTTGTGCCTGGAGACGACTAATCTTGATATCAGCTTATCAATCTTAAGACATGGGTTCACACACGGATGGGTAAAATGCATGTGAGGTTTTGAGAATACTTTAATTTTTAATTAAAAAGGTTGAATTCATTCAAAGCCCTCTTTTACTCAGATTTGAATCTGTTTTTTGTAACCTTGAACCTGAGCATAAACTATCTGATTTTTGGCCCATTTTTAGGCAGTTTTCCTGCTGTGAAACAATTTTAGTAATTGAGCCGATTCTTGATCTAATTGTGTGTCACACATTTTGATGTATGCTGGGGGTAATGAAAAGCAATTAACATCTCACAACCAGCTACTGACCAGCAATTATAAGGTCTCATAAAAATCAGGGCTGTTTGAAATTTTGGTTGCCTCTTGTGAGAATATTGCACTGTTAAAGCAGCTCCATAAAATCAATTCACCTTAAACTCTCTCACTCACTGAAATGCTCGTCACCAAAGTATATAACTAACCTAGCTTACTGTAATTAGGTATTACAAGTAACATAATATATTATTATTACAATGTTGCTTGCTTGAAAGTAAAAAAGAGGAAGAAATTCAGATATTTTGAACTTTAGATCTTCAGCTACATAAACAAACATTTCCATTTGCATATTTAATGTCAATGTTTACTCATCACTCTTGAATCAGAATAATTCAGTGTCTTTTCAAACACAGATTTCACTGTAGAGAAGTTAAAGTTGGAGTTTCTCCACACATACTGGTAGGGATTGCCAAGGAAGTGCATTTGTTTTCTGGGGCGTTCTCTTTCTCTCAGGGCGAGAATCTCCAGATTTTTCTTTTTCTTTTCAGTTCCAGACTCGAGGTTGTTTTGACTGCATTAACTTTCCGCATTTCCTGTATCAGAAGTACGCTCTCCTTTCTCCTAAACTCAGAAAACTGATCCAAGACATTAATATTTCTAGTAAACTTTCAGTATGGCTGATGTGACTGAAACATGTCATTTTGCAATTGTCTGTAGGGTATAAGTGTTAAGCTGTTTCCAACAAAATTGTTATCAAACAAATAAAAAATCAGATCAGATGGTCTCCATGTCACAGGTAAATTTATTCAACTTTTTTCCTCATTAGATTCCAAGTGCGTAGAACAGCAATAAACAGTGGCATGATGCAGAGGACGTGGGATGTTCAGCTTTGAAAGACAGATGTGATGCAAGTTTTAAGCCTCTTTCGTGTTTGTGTTCACAATCACGCTAGAAATCTAGGTTAGCGATCAAACCATGTGGAAAAACCAGGTCATTACAAGCTCTTCAATAGTTGAAATGAATAAGTCAATAACAAACCAGCACAGTTAGACTTTGCATGTCACATATAACCCACTTTTTGCCTGTCAATCCATAACAGTGTCTTTTTTTAAGCCTGCCCTTTTTTAATTTTATAATGTTGTTTTTTATTTAGCAAAATCTCAAAAGAAGAACATATGTTCAATCTGTGTGACATCATTTTGGGTTAAAATAATCAGCACTGAAATTCTTTCTTTCTTTCTTTTTTCATTGTGATGCACAAAAACAGTCAAGAAAAGTAATAGGAGGAAATGTTTGCTGTTTACCCAAAAATCTGTATCACCAAAAAATATATCAAGAAGAGAAGAAGAGGGTTTTCTTCAGCAATTCCTGCACTTCCATTCGTCGCCATCTTAAGACCACCCAGGTCCTCTAAAAGTCAAAATATTTGGTGAAAATAATGCACAACTATTCTCTGCATTTTTTTGTTGGCCAATCTGCTGTACTGTACTTACCACTGGGCAGAATATTGGACCTCACATTTATCCAGTAGACGGTGCGCTGCTGAGCCACTGTGGCCCTGAAGAAAAAAAATAACCAACACTTTAACATTATAAAACACTTCCATGTAAAACACAATGTGTACACAACCAAAGATTTTAATGAAAAAATCTTTATCAAGGTCTGAAAAAATATAAAATAGAAAAAATTACTTTACATGAAATACACAGGGTGCATAATGTCATGTGGTATCCAGGTGTAGACTGTGGTATTATTCTTCAGGTTGATGTTGGCATGAGTTATAGCACCTTGTGGATTTCCAGAGCACTGTGAGCATAACATATTTAAAAATTAAAGAAAAATAGATACCAGCCTTTATCTTGTCAAGTATTTTCTATGGATAAATTTGAAGATTTGTGAATACAATCAGGAGTCTACTCATGCGTAAACTATCAAGGTCTAAACCCATATTTAAAGCCACATTTTTTCAGAAGACATTTCTTCTTATTAAATTTTGATCTGAATGTTGAGGGCACCTGGAGAAATTTGGTGTCTGGAGGAGGGATTTTCCAGCTTCCATAAGCATCATTGAAATTTTCTCTTCGGGCTTCCAGAAGGACCCCTCTGTACTGCGGTCCAATAATGGTGACTGCAGGGGCACATAACAAAACAGAAGTTACCAACACCAAACATAGGTGGTTTACATTTTTACAACTGTCTCCTTGCATTGAATAGATGAACAAGAACGATGGCTCTAAAGGTTTCTATATTCTTTTCTTATTGCAGTATTGAAGATCTTACCGGTAACAGGCATGCCAGGGAGATACCTCTTCATGTTGGTGAGGATGGTGTACGGAGCTGGTGAGGTCTGAGGGACAACTCCTGCATGCCGAGGCATCATGTCCTTACAGGCACCGGTGGGAGCCCCATTGGGGTAGCAGTCCACAAAGCAAAGAAATTGTAGGGTTAACAAACAGAGCAGCAGCATCGTGTTTGAAAGTCTGAGGAGAATTTAGTCACTACAGGAACTTTTATAAACTCCATCTGCTGAGTCATGCGACCAAAACATTATCTCTGGCCATGTCATGACCATAGAATATGGTTTTCCACTGTCTTTTTCGATTTCTTAAAAAGAGAGATGTGACATAAATGCTTCTCATCACCAAACAAAGATCTCTTTTTTCCCAGTCCTCAGCACACAGAACCGCAGAGACTGATACCACAAAGAAAATATTCATGTAAATATATAAAGTTTAAAAAGCTCATAAACTGAAATATTAAAAAGTAGAGAGAGTTTAGGAGATAGCAGATTCCTTCTCTCTTTTTTGACATGGATAATGTTGCATCAAAAACTGGGATTTTCTCAATATGTATCACTTGTTGAGGAAAATAATCTATTAGTCGGTCCTCAATTAATCAGAGCAGTGAAAAACCAAGTGAGAAATCAAACACAGCTTTATTCTCATTCTGCAGAACGGAGAGAAGTCACACAGATGCACACAGAGTAAGCATCAGATGAGTTCTGAGCTTGAACGTCCAGCTCTTCTTCAGTTGTACATTTCTTATCACATCTTCTGTCCTGACAAGATTAGCTGAACTAGAGAAGCTTAAGACAAACAGTTTCTACAAAACAAAATCAATAGTTGAACATCTCAGCACTAACGGTGTGACAGGGTGTGGAAAGTATTTTATCTTGTCTCTTACAGATGCTTGAGTTTGAGAAACAAAACTACTGCAGCTGCTTCCAAAATATCAGGGTGTGAGCACATCTTGTTAGACCACTTGCTCTTTGCAGAAACTTACAACTCGATAAACCCTTCAGTTTGCACAACAGTTTCAAACAGTAAAACACACAACACTTTAATACACTTTAATAAGCATGAATAATAATATGAGATAAAAGTATTCAAACACTTCATATTGTATTTTATTTCACAAAGCTGAATGCTGCTTGTCTCTGTTTGGTTCTTAAAACACTTCTAATACGTATTTAAAAGGTAAAACAGAACCATATAAAGATTAAACCTTGATTAAACTTAATGAAACACAATTTTCTTTCACACACTGCACTGAAGGAGGACTTTTGTTGTATTTCTTGTAATGGTCTTTGATTTACTTGACTAATATATTACTTACTAAATATTTGTTAAAGCAAGAATTATCCATTTATCAAAGCTGGATCTCATCACTGGATGATAAACATGAGGAAAGTGATATTTTGGGGAAAAAATAACTCAATCACAGAGAAACTGACAACAAACAGCAAGAGTTTGATTGCCTAAGTCAAGACTGCATTATATCTAATTATTTCACTGCTGCCTTTTTCTACATACCACTTTAATTTGATTGAGAACACAGTTAATTTACAGTATTTAGTCTTATAGCCGTTTGGATTGGATTTCTTTAATACCATAAGTAGTATGAAGATGGTGAACAAAATAATGCAGAACTGTATGTGAATGTATTGTTATAATTTTGGTCAATATTCTAGCTGTTTAGAAAAAAATCCTTACTAAATATAAACACCATTTGTAAATAAATAAGCTCCTCACTACGTTTGCAATTATCAGCTCACAACACAGTTTTAGAAAGAGATTATGTAGATGGCTTAAATTCAGATTCAGTCACACATAAATACCCATGCTATTGTGGGCTATCACATGACACATGACTTAAGGCGATGTTGTACCAAAACCCTTTTATCCATCTCCCAAGAACTTTCAAAACTCAAACTCTGACAAATTAATAGTTGGTCAGTAGGTTTTTACAGTTATAGGAAACTTTAATGTATTTCTCACACTTTTGTTTCGGTATTTTTGGTCATGCCATGATTCATGTTTTTAATAATTGTCTTGGATGTATTAATGGATGGAGCTCTGCTGTATCAAAATGTATCATAAAAGCATTTGTTTTCGAAACTTTAATATCATGTTTTTGTCTATTTTTTGCTGTCTCATTCTTACATTAAGAGAATATGTTTTGTTTCAGTTGATTACAAAATTATTGCTGTGGTGAAGACTAATTTATTTCTTGCACTGTCATGATCCTTTGATTATGTATTAGACTGTATTCAGATTTTATCAGAACTTAAAAAAAATGGCTAGCTTTTGAAGCTTAATTTTTCAAAAAAGAAAGAGCCAAGAGCCAAACTTTACTAAGCCTCTTCACTGATTTATGTTCATTGTTACATTACGTCACGTCTAACAGTGTGTCTCTATTTAACTCAGATGTGATGAAAAAAACTGTCAAGAACCTACAAAGCAATTATATCATCATCTTGGCTTTAAATAAAGTTTAAATAAACATTTTACCTGAAACAAAGTTATTGTCTCTGATTTTTCTGGCACATAGCAAATATAAATATTTTTTTCTACTCCCAACAGACAAAAAAAGAAGCAAAGTTTTGAGAGCTTTAATGAAAAAGAAAGAAGCTTACTTTTTTGGTTTCAACTCTAAGTGAAGTTCATGAGGGTTTTTATTAGACCAGCATGATCTCATAATGTTCCTGATTAAATGAATTGCTTTGGTGTTAGAGTCAATACTGATGTCCAGTCTGATCACATGGATTTGGGGTTATGTAACAGTTTTAATAACGGCATTAATGAAATGGGAACACGCAGTATTACATGGGTCAATGAAATCAAATCTTAACGTATTACTTTTCGCTCTTTATTATTGATTTTGGCAGATCCGAACAAATCTGCAATGGTGAAGTAGAACCTTAACCCTCTGATGCATAAGTGGGTCCTTTTGGACCCGGTGAGGTCATCTTTTTGCAATATCTTTGTAATGAAAAGTTTTCATCACTTCATCACATATCTCCAGGTATTCCTCAACAAGCATGTTATTGATATCATGCAATTAAAATTTTTAATTTACCTTTTACTCATTTTAAGAAATAGCATGTTTTATATTACTACCCCATTCTTCCATAAGTGGGTCCAAAATGACCCGCATTCATTTCCTATGGAATTTAATGGGAATCTTTGCTTCTTACCAGCTGTGACAGTCAGGAAAACATTTTTTTGTGAACAATCTCTGGTGAGATGTTCCGGGCACGACCCACCAGGAGGAGGCCCAGAGGAAGACCCAGGACACGCTGGAGGGTCTATGTTTCTCAGCTAGTATAGGAATGCCTTGGGATTCCCCCGGAGGAGCTGGAACAAGCGGCTGGGGGGAGCAAACTGTGGGCCTCGCTTCTTAGGCTGCTACCCTGCAACCTGAAGAAGATGGATGGATGGATGGATGGATGGATGGATGGATGGATGGATGGATGGATGGATGGATGGATGGATGGATGGATGGACATACATACACACACTCACATGCATGATACACACAGCACAATAGAATACAGACGGCGATGTTAGCTAGCTTGGTTAGTTAGCTAGTTTCAAGAAACGTGCTCTTTCTATGCCCCTCTCCCCCTGCCCACACACACATAATGGACGCTGACATTGTTCCAACATTGCAAATGTAAAATTGCTGTTGTTGTCATTTCGTTTTAAAAATGTTCTCTTGTTCTCTCAGCACTGTGCGGTGCTTAAATATTAAATAACTTGAACATATAATCCAGACATAAGTTTCTTAAAACTCTACATTTCTTCTTCTTTCGCTTAGAATATTTTCCCCACCTTGCTGTAACAATGATTTGACATGTTCTAGTGTAAAAAATCTAAAACCTTACTTTGTTTTTAGCATTCTGAGATGATGAAGAAAACATCTCAGAATACTTTTTTTCTGAGAAAGAAAGTACTGGAGAGCAGCTTTCTCTCTGAGATATGCACAAAACTGACACCTTAATGTTTGGTCTCAACAGAAGTTCAGTTTTATTTTGTTTAGTCATAGATTATTAAATGGTGTTTTAACAAAATATCTTCCCCATGAGGTTATCTTCAGGTTCTATGACACACAGTTGCTCTCTCACATGTGTTGTCTGCAGGTCATTTAGTATGAGTACACCATAACTTGAACTAACAGCTGCAACTAAAATAGAAAATTATTTCTAACAATGTTGTCATGTACCTTTGGTTCATTTTGTAGGTCTATTTAATCTAGAAGAGCAGAGCAGAATGGCAAGGACAATGAATTTTAATGCATACAGAAAACAAATACTGCATGGAATTCTTAGATCATTTAACACATTATCTCTGATATTGTTTTTATCATATCCATAGACTGTACACCAAAACTGAACAGATTAAAGATGATTGTAGATTCCAACAGAAACAAGAAATTGTCAAACACCATTTCCATGTCAGGAGAGCTGAAGGTGTTGGATGAGTTTAGATATATTCATCTTCAGCTGGACAACCGACTGAACTGGAGACAAAGCAGTGAAGTCATATACACTGTTTTGTATATGGCTGTTCAAGGCTGCACGGAACAGCCTTGAAGATTAGGCTGTTCAGTGCAAAAAATACAAACACAGAACATCTTCAGTCAGAGACTCAGAAATGCTGTGAGACAGACCACCACACCATAACCATTACCATCTACAATCTTTTAACAAACTTACATCAAAAAATTATTTATTTCTATAGTGATTTACACGACCAATATTTCAACCAAAGTGCTTCACAAAATCTGAAAAAAATGACAAGTTAAAAACAAGAAACTTGGATAATAATTTACAATGTTTTAGGCCTCATCAGTTTTTAACTATAGACTAGGAACATATTTAAAACTTTAAAATTGATGTTGCATTTTGCAAAATGCTTAAGTATGTATGCAAACTAAAATTAATTATAATTTAAAGTTCTTTAAAATATGAGTTCAAGGACATAAAAACTTACTTGAATTATAAGATATGTTCTCTGATCTAAGATCAAGGTTACAAGAAAATAATTCACAATTAAAACAAGCAACAAAAACATTTCAGGTGTTTATAATAAATCTTTTCCATCTTCCTCTGGATTTGTTCAACCCCAACCAGAATCAGTTTTCAGCAGCTGGATCCACCTCGGACTTTTCTTCTGTCTTCAGAGCGTTGTCTAGACTACAGGGAGCGAGAGAGAGGGGAGGTGAGTTTTACTGCACCAGTTCATGTAGGGCAACAGGTTTAGAAACTGACATCAACTGTGGAGCGGCGCTACAAATCTAATCCAATCTGGATTAAGCCCAGTGTTGTTCAGGCTGGAGGTGATTTAGTAGTATTATTGTAGGCAGTGTGCTTTTGTTCCAAATATAAAAACTACAACTGGTTTCTTTTTTAAAACAAAGTAATGATAAAATGAGTTCATAACTTAATAAATATAGAAACATTATTGTGCAAAACACCATAATGGTGGGTTGAGTCGGGTAAAATGTCTCACTGAAGCAGATTTCAACATCTGCTTCGACATCATCTAAGAATATGAGAATAAATGTACCGAGCCGCATTTGACCTCAGGAATATTTCACTTGTTTTTAGACATTCTGTTTAGTTCACTCCCTATTTCTTAGCAATGCTGAATATGGTACTTCAGAGGTCAAGTTTTGGTCATTTATTACAGATCACTAAAAACCACAGCAGGTTGGATTAGGTGGAAATAATCCCATTCTTCACTGTAAACTCAAATACTGAAAGTAAATGATAGGACTCAGTAGACTATTTATTAACTTAGCATAAACTTAAATAACTTATCATACACTGAATAAAGACACCTATGCAATTTTTTCTCACAGTTGGAAGTTAAATTAGACCAAACGTTTCTTATTTCAGGTTAGATAGGATTACCAACTTGGTGAGAACATTTTTTAGAGATCTTTTTGCAACTATCCTTGAATTCAAAAGTTTACATACATTTGGTCAGCATCAGGAATTTTTTTAACCTCTATCATTGGGTCAAATCATTTGAGTTTCATTCCACAAGTTTCTCACAGTATTTGGTGGCGTTTTGGCTCCGTCCTCCTGACAGAACTAGTGGAACTGAGTCAGGTTTGTAGGCCACCTCACTCTCACACATCTTCTCCATTAACATCAAGGCTTTGTGATGGCCTCATCAAAACCTTGACATTGTTGTCCTTTAGCTCCCTTGTCTTCACTTCGGCTGCATGCTTAGCATCATTGTCCATTTGGAAGACCAATCTGTTCCCAAGCTTTTACTTCCTGGGTGATATCTTCAAATATTGCTTCAATATTTCTACATAATGTACTTTCTTCATGATGACATCAATTTTATGATGTGCACCAGTTCCTCCTGCAGCTAAACAGCCTCACAATGCTGTCATTCCCACACTTCACAGTTTGGATTGTAGAACCATGCCTGTTTTCCCTCCAAATATAACAATGGTCATTATGCCCAAACAGTTCAACTTTAGTTTCATCAGACTACAGGACATGTCTCCAAAAATGAAGATATTTGTCCCATCTATGAGCTGCAATCTGACATTTTATGTTTCTTTTGAAGTGAGTGTTTGTTCCTTTCAGCACATGTTAGAACAGAACAGTTTCACTGTGGATAATGACTCTGTCTGACCAGCTTCAGCCACAAGTTCTGGGGTTAATCTGCACATTTTGGACCAGAACCCCTTCATCTCTGGCAAAAGAACCCATCTCCTTCTTGAGCTCCTTCTGGAGCAAGGATAATAATTTTATCTTTGCATAAAATTATTTGAGTGGATGATGGCAACTTCAAGTATCAGTCCATTGTTCCCAAACATGAACCAGACATGCAGCTGCACGATTCTCTTCCTGACATCTTTGTTGATTTCTTTTGACTTTCCTGTCATGTCAAACAAGAAACTGTGTGTTTCAGGTGTGGCCTTAAAACACATCCACAGGTATGACTCCAATTAACTCAAATGTGTCAGTTTTTGCTTTGTGTATCAGAAGGAAACCCAAAAGGCATAACCCAATTCATACATTTTAAAAGAGTTATCCCTTATACTGACCAAATGTATGTAAACTTCTGAATTTGAAGAAAGTCACACAAAAAAATCTCTAATATTGTTCTCACTGGAATATACCAAATGGGAATTATTTTTGTTAATTCCAATGAACTTGAGACAGTGATAAAAAAAATATGTGTACATGTTTTTTTTTTTTATTCAGTGTAAGTAAATATGAGCTGTACATGAAAAATTTACTATTTTAAATAAATGGATATTTTGTCATGTACCTCCACCTCTAATTTAACTTCATTGGCTCCTGTCTCATTATCAAGTGGATATTAAGATATTGCTTTTAATTTGGTGAGCTGTGCATGGACAGACATCAATCTACATCTCTGAACTTTTATATCCTTACACCTCCACCAGGGACTTGAGGTCCTGCTAATTCCACCACAGCGAGTCCAGTTCAATGTGTTAAGTATACCCTTGCTTATGGGTTCAATTTACCTGTATTTTTCTGCAACAGGTTCATCTTCCTTGGTTTGCTGGGATACCAAATGGGCATCTGTTTCCAAGTCTGAATAGGAGGTCATTCCAGGCCTCTGTTCTGACTGTGTGCGACGGGTTGAATTCTCTCTTCCTCTTGTGGACAACCTGCCTCGAGAGACTTCCCCCCATTTTCTGGGGAGAACAGAACTTCCAAAGGACAGGCAGGCCTGGGAACTTTTCAACTCGTTTTGACAGAAGACTGAGCGGGCATCATGAAAGGACATATGAGGAATGATCTGTTCTGTGCTGTTATCATTTGCGCGTGTAACTTGTCTTGGAGAATTTGGGCGAGAAGAGGATCCAGAGTTGGGATGCTGTCTGAAGACAGGGGGATGTGGAACGGTGTGGTGCACAGAAGGACATGATGGTGGCAGGCGCACTCTTGAAACAGGTGGTGCTACAACGGGCAGACTGCAGGAGGGTGTCTCATTGCCTTCACATCTTGTAGCTTGAAGGGATGTTAAATTTCCTGAGACTGGAATTTGAACATTTTTCATGTCGGTGGATTCTCCTGAATTGCGCAAATGGATAATCTTTCTTGCTTGTTTGTAGATTCTTTTTGTTTTCTCAGTTTGTTCAGACAGATCTGTTTCCAGTTTCAACTTTTGATGTTGCACCTCAGTTACTCCCTCATGCCTAACAGGAGGGGCGGGTGACACAGCCATTGATCTAATTTTTACATTTGCTTTGTTTGGCAGAACTTCCACATTCTGCATAACTATCTTCCTTCGCTGGGAAATCCCAGTGGTCTGGTGTATTAACGGAAGAGTCAAAACTGGATCTTCATGCAGCTTTTCATTTCGTAGTTGGTCTTCATTGCGTCGAAAGGAATTGTCCATTAGAACTTCCAGGGGTGGCGGTGGTAGATTATCCATATCTAGGTCATCCCTGCCATCAGGAGAGCTGCTGCTGTTGTTGCCAGAGACGATGTCACCTCCTGTCTTGTTAACTATTCTAGACTCTAGAAGAATACAACTGTTATTGGGCCTCATGATGTGGGGTGCAGTATGTGAAAGACTCTGTCCAGGTCTCCCATCAACCCCTTGGCTAAATGTATTTATGAGCCTTCTGACTGAATAGCACTTTAGTGGTTTATTTGATGGTGAAGATAAAGAACCAGGTAGTCGATTGGCTCTGTCTTGGCTTTTGTGTTCACCAGCTGATCCATCCAAAGAATATCGCCGATGTCCAGCTTGATACAAATTGCACTGCGGCTTTACAAAGTCATTTCGTCCTTGCATTTCAGAAATCATATTAATTTTTTCATCTAATTCCATCTGACTGTTTTGATGCTCTGTTATTTCATTGTGTTCAGCATTGAAAAGTTGTTTGAAGGCAAGCTGCTGATCTTTCATGGAGTTTTGATACATGTAACGAAGAGCGTGACAGGGATCTGGTGGAGAAGAGTTTGATCTCTTCCTCTCAAACTGGTTAATTTCATCATCTTGGTATTTTTCTGCATACTGCTCTTCATCCTCTTCCTCCTCCTCCTCTTCGTTATTTCTAGTATTACTAACAAAACCGGCTGAATAATTTTGATATATACCCCGAATGTTGACTTCAGACCCACAACTTCCTGATCCAGCGCTCCCACGGTGGCCATGGTTCCTTTCAGATCCTGTCAAACTCTCACTCTCTCCACCAATACCACTGTCCTCACTGTGCAGTGCAGAATCTTCTGGGTTAGACTTCCTAATAGCCACTGTCTCAACCTTTGCAAGTACTTGAGCCAACCTAAACTCTGCAGCCTGCTTAGCCTGAAGCTTCTCAGTATACAGTTTAGAGAGGGAAGAGAAATAATCTATTCCCTCCTCAAGTGCAGTATCACTCCGAGTCTTCACTGAGCTTTTAACTTGCCTGATTTTTTCTGATGAATCCTGAAGTAGTTGATGTAAAAGATCTGGTGATGGGTCAAAATTATCCATAGGTTTGGCAGGGCATGCTGCTTGACCAAAGATCCCAGAAGGTAAAGTCATGCTGTCCCCATGCTCCTTGAGCATCAGCTCCCCCTCTTCAGCCATCTCCTCTAGTGCCTGGTTGATTTCCTCAAAGTACAACGCCAAAGCAGACATTGGTGTTTGGAGGGACAGTTGTGTCTGGGTAGCCTGGTCCAGAAGCCCCAGAAGAATTTCATATTTGGAGATATTTTGGTTCAGGAAATTGTAAGCAGCCTGGTGAGCTCTCACCATATGTGGTGGCAAAACTGCCTTTGTTTGCACTACAGAAGACTTTCTCTGCCTTTCTGTGGATCTCTTCTTCATGTTTTTCTTCCGGATCTCCACCTTCTGATTCATAGGCATTTCCATGACATTTCCAATTATTTCCTGAGGCATTTCATTTACCTTTGTTGCCTCAGAATCCATTTCATTTTCAGGAAGTATTGGATCAGGGTCCAGATGAGTCACTGAAGTTTCTTTTGTGCAGTATTCGTCAGGAAGAAGTGACAGTTCCTCTTCCTTGTTTTGAGGTTGTAAGCAGGCGTCTTCATCCAGTGCAGGTCCACCATCCGCAGCCTCCTGTATTTCTTCAGTGACCAGGGCATTCTGAACATGAAAATGATGTGGCTTTGAAAATAACTTTCCTTTTGATGGTGAACAGCCCATTTTCAAAAGCAAAAGTGTTATGCAGGAGAAGGAAAGAAGGTCTCTGTAACGAAGAAGAAAAAGATTTTATCCAGTATCGCCTTTTTGGTTCCAGCCTTACAGAACGTTCCTTTGATCTGTTTCCTCTCAAACTCCAGTTGCAAACTGTAAAGGCAATACAGGATACTGAAGGAAACACTTGTAAACACTAGCAGTGTTTACAAAGAAGTGCAGAAGATAAGTCAGATTGTGCAGGTGGGTGCTGGTTGCACAGATGGCCACAGTAAGTGCATTAGCATCCAGGTACGTACGGACATACACACACATGCACGCACCAACACACGCCAGGGCATTTATGTCTAAGACTTTAAGCTCATCAGGTTAATCAGAGTCAGGTTGTCAGAGTGTGTTTTTAGCTTCATCTACTGGCCTGCTGGTCAAGTTTACAGCCTGCTGAACCTATTTCAGATAATGGCCATTTAAGACCTGAAAAATCCCCAGCAATTCACATGTATTGACATACATGTCTTGTCTGTTTTGTTTCAAAATCATTTGCACCAAGAAGCAAGTTTTCATCAGATCTTATTGTCTGTCATCTTGAAATTTCTTGTCATTTACTTTATTACCACACAACTCTATTCAGATTTGGCCGATTGTGCATCTTTTACAAATAGAAGGGACATATTTAAGTACAGCTAGGCCTGTCACGATAACAAATTTTGCTGAGTGATTAATTGTCTCAAAAATTATTTCGATAAACAATAATATTGTCTGAAGACCTTTTTACACTGATTTAATGGAAATGATGTAATAATTCATGCGATTTCCTGCCAAAGATCAATACACTTTATTTTCAAAAGAATATTTAACACTGGAACTGATAAACAAAATAAACAAAACAACCAAAAACAAAAATAAAATGGATTCTCAGTCTCCATTAACAAAAAATGTACTTGAATAAAAACTAAACATAAAGCCAAAATGGAAATAAATACTGCATTCAACCAAAAGAGTGCAGATTATGAAGTCTGTATACTACACCGGCCTTCAGTAATTATTAGATTTAAATAGATGTCTGGTTTTAAAATTAGTTAACTGAACTTGTAGCCATTATTTTGTGCTCATTGTTGGACACCACACGGCACGATCTAACCGTTATAGCTAGGATTTCTATTGGCTAATGTGTCTCTCAGGTCTCTCAGGTTTTGAAAATGGGCCGACAATCGGCCGAGAGCTCTAAGACTGTAGTGGGAACTGGACATTACACTAAGGAAATGAGGAGAGGAGGGTCAGTGGACAGCACCGGAGTTGAGTCTTATTACATTCAGTGTCATCAACAGAAGGAGAAAAAGGCTGGAAGAAACGATAAAGCCGATAATTAAAATGAGGTCAATAGTTTTAATTTATTGTGCGATTAATTGATTTATCGCGACAGGCCTAATACAGCACTAAAATCTTAACATTTTCCATGAAAATCTTTGGCAAGATCATTACAAACAACCACTTTGCTTGTTTGGTGCCCTCCCCTTGTTCCCACTGCACTGCACTTCACTGCAGTGGAAGGCCTGGTGGGGTTGGGTGGTGTAATGGATTAGGAGCTTCATCAGAACTCTTGCTGCAGCGTTTTGGATTAGCTGAAGGCTTCTATCTGCATTCTGTGGACTTCCTGATGGCAAAGAGTCAGCCAGCCTTGAGTAACAAATACATGGATTAGTTTTTCGGCATCGTTCCAGAATAGGATCATTCTAATGTTGGCAATATCCCAAAGATGATGAAAGGAAATCCTAGACGCTTGTTTAATAAGAGATTTAACTGACATATCCTGGTAAAAAAAATAATAATAATAACCAGAAGAAAATAACACTATAAGAGGCCAAATTAATGCCATCCAGGTCAAGTGATTGTGCAACACTTCTCTCAGACTGCAGAATTTAAATAATTACATTTAGACTAATATTGGACCAGTTATAGGATTTGTTGGTTGGAGCAGAACGTAATTCATGACACAAAGAAGTTTGGAAGACAAACATATATTGAACAAATGTATGGTGTTCATCCACAAATAAAGTAAAACTTGAAAACAGCAGCAACACAAAGCCTGAAGCGATCTGATGAAAATGTCAAAGTATTTAGACTGAGGCGACAAAGAGAAACTCACTTATTGACTGGCTGTATGGGCCAGTGGATGTTCAGCATGTTGCTTTAGTGTCACTTGTTGTAGCCACTATTACCTCTATGGCTTCCTGTTTAGATATCCGTGCAAAGCACCAGTAGACTGCTTTGTTAGTCGACCAAGAAATAAAACTATATTATTGTTTATATGTTGGCAATAACTTTTCTCTGTCATTTTTAATGTTGTTTTCACAGACACAAAGCGCTGTACAATAAAAATCAACCTTAAAAAAACCCTTAAACACAAAACCACCAGAAGAAACACAACAAAGCCGAAAATTCACAAATGGTGCATTTTGAACTTCTTCAGCTGAGTTAGAGCGTTTTCGGTCTAAGAATAGTAATTTTCTTGAAACACAGGATTTAGAAATATTTCCAGCTTCAAACAACCAGAACTAGTGTTTTTGAACATTTCTATGCTGTTTCAAGGAAAATAAAGTTGACACTTGATGTAGTGCCGAAAATTCACAAATGGTGCATTTTGAACTTCTTCAGCTGAGTTAGAGCGTTTTCGGTCTCAGACATGTAAAATTTCTTGAAACAGAGGATTTAGACATATTTCCAACTTCAAACAACCAGAACTAGTGTTTTTGGGCATTTCTATGCTGTGTCAAGGAAAATAAAGTTGACACTTGATGTAGTGCTGAAAATTCACAGATGGTGCATTTTGAACTTCTTCAGCTGAGTTAGAGCTTTTTCGGTCTAAGACCAGTAATTTTATTGAAAAGAAGGATTTAGACATATTTCCAACTTCAAACAACCAGAGCTAGTGTTTTTGAGCATTTCTATGCTGTTTCAAGGAACTTGATGTAGTGCTGAAAATTCACAGTTGGTGCATTTTGAACTTCTTCAGCTGAGTTAGTGTTTTCGGTCTCAGAGAAGTCAAATTTCTTGAAACACAGGATTTCGACATATTTCCAGCTTCAAATAACCAGAACTAGTGTTTTTGAACATTTCTTTAGAAATACCTAATATCATATTTAAGGTAAAATGCTAATGCTAATGCTCTGCCTTGCTGTGCAAGGCAGAGCGTTAACCTGAGAAAGAAATATATCTGAGAAAGTAATAATCTGCCTTGCTGCGCAAGGCAGACGTCTAACCTTAGAGAAAAAGATAATGCAGCCTAATATTATTATTAATAATATTAATGGCCAGAAGAGCAATGACATGATTTTAAAACTGTCAAGGCTTTTATTTTGAAATTTTTATTAAACTTCATTTTGAATTGTCAAACTAATCCAAAGTGTAACAGTGGTTTTATTAAAAAAAAAAAAATCTTTCGACATTTACGGTGAAATCTGGCGATTTCACCGTAAATACCGATTTTATCATGTAAATGTGGTAATTTCTGTATTTACATGGTAAAATGACCAGAAGTGATGTATGTAGTTACAGTGATTCTGATAACCAGCTCGCTGGCACCTCCTCAAACTGACGTTTTGTTAGAGTGTAGGAAGGAGTCAAATTTTGACCTCAAAACAATTTTGAAATCGCTGTTACGCCCACAAATATCGCCCTATCGGTATCAAACTCGGTCATGACATAGATACGCATGTCTGCTCCGGTAAAATGTTTTCGAAATTTCTCTAGGACTTATGGTTTTCTGTCAAGGTGCTTCAGAGCAAAATAATGTGCCAGCCTAACTGACGCTCTCCCAGGTTCACTTCCATGTAAACTGGCTGGGGGCCTCACAGAGATAGAAATCTTTCTCCACCATTCTGTCTCACACACACATGACAGCTGGCAGAGGATCCATTACCATAGCAACGGAACAGAAGGGCAGACCAGCTGATTAGGCCTACAAAAACGCATCACTGTAGTTTTGACTATGACAGAAATGTTAGGTATGAGCTGGCCTTTAGAAGTACTTGTGTTTTGGGCATATTATTAGTAATTTTAACCAACCATTGTTACAGACAGGATTAGTGTGGCAATATTAAATTAAGCTCAATGAAAATTTCAACATAAAAGTTTAAACAGTTTTTACATCAGGTAATTGCTCTCTTGGATATTATTTGACTTTTTTTTTAAATGAAACTACTGTTACACTTTGGATTATTTTGCCAATTTAAAACTATCTCCATGCATTGCATTGGGAGGCACCTATTAAAACTTGCTGCGCAAGGCAGATTATTAACATTAGCACAAACATTAGCATTTTACTGTTACCAAGTAGTGAAATAATATTAGGCTGCATTATCTTTTTCTCTAAGGTAAGACGTCTGCCTTGCTGCGCAAGGCAGATCATTAACTTTCTCAGATATATTTCTTTCTCAGGTTAGAAGTCTGCCTTGCGCAGCAAGGCAGATTATTAACATTAGCACAAACATTAGCATTTCACTGTTACCAACTAGTTATAAGATTAAGAGTAGGCTGCATTGTCTTTTTCTCTCAGGTTAGACGTCTGCCTTGCGGAGCAAGGCAGATTATTAACATTAGCACAAACATTAGCATTTAACTGTTACCAACTAGTGAAATAATATTAGGCTGCATTATCTTTTTCTCTAAGGTTAGACGTCTGCCTTGCGCAGCAA
>CAEFZY010031626.1:0-18468 GCA_903066815.1 Brachyrhaphis roseni
CAAAGTCATGCAACATAGAATCAACAATCAAAACATGACATTAAGTCAAGTTCCATCATTAAATTTGTAATTGATTAAGTTTCAAATACAATTCTAAACAGGTGGGTTTTTAGTCTAGATTTAAAGGAAGTCAGTGTTTCAGCTGTTTTACAGTTTTCTGGAAGTTTGTTCCAAATTTGTGGTGCATAGATGCTGAATGCTGCTTCTCCTCTTTTGGTTCTGGGGATGCAGAGCAGACCAGGACCAGAACCAGAAGACCTGAGAGGTCTGGAAGGTTGATACAACAGCAGCACTACTAACCGTAAACTGTTATTCCCAGTTACAAAGTTCAGTTGAGGTCATTATAAAAGGAAATAGTTAATTCTCTACAAGAAACCCATCTAATAGTTTTGGCAGTGCAGAAAAAAGTGATACAATTATGGAAAAATTAAATGTGTGTGTTAGATAGCATAGAGCTAAAATATTATTAAATGTTAAATGTTGTTTAGTCACAAATACTGGAATCAGAATCGTAAAACTCAACCAGTATAAATGTTGCTGACCTTGGACAATTGCAGTGCAAATCTTCAACAGATCAACAAGCCTTCTTGGGTCTAGAACCAGTATGGTAACATTCGGGATCTTTTCCTTTGTTTCAGCCCTACAATCATTCCAAACTGCTCCACTTTGTGCCTCCAAAAGAGACATCTCCTCCTGCAGCAAAGAAAATGAGTGTTCTGCAGTATTTTTCATTGATAATAACCAAACCTACACAGAGATAAAACACTGCAGAGTTTGAGAAAACAAATGATAGGCCAGGATGAAGAGCGAGAGCTTTGGGGTTTGGAGTTTTCAGGGGTGTCTTGAAGCAACAGACAGATATCAGGTGGGCAGAATGGCTGCAAACTGGATGGTTGGGAGGAATTTAGAGAGTCTGTGGGTTAGGACTCTAACTGGTCTAAAGGAAGTTTTAGAAAACTGCTCAACAATTCAGAAAAAAAAACCTAATTATGTATAAATACCTAAATAACTTCATTTCATTTATTTCTGCAATGCCTTAAGTAGCAAGGTCATAAAATACAAGTCTTTGCTTACGTTTTATCATGTTGTTTGCAAAAAAGACAGAACAAAAATGAAATTTTAGCTGTTAGATAAAAAAAAACTAATAGCAGTCCTGTTGATTTAGGACTGTTTAGCTTTTTTGATACAAATGGATCATGTCAACAAAGTTTGAATAAAGACATTTGTTGAATGAAAGTTTACTCATTCCAAGTTATTCATTCATTAATATTGAAAGGCTGGACAGATGTGATGGAATAATGAAGGGGGAAAAAAACCACCAAATAATCTGCCAACTAAACTCTTTACAAAAAAAAAACAACATTTTTCTGGTGTATATGTTCAAAACCTACCTGAAAGTCTTGCACGGCGTTCAGGCGACTCTTGCCCAGCCATACTCCCCACTGCAAACAGAGGAGGCTCAGGACATAACGATGCAAAGCTGTGCCAGTCACCGATTTAACAGCTGCTCTCCAAAGCACAGAAGGGTCAGAAGTACCAGGATCATCTCCTGCTATCTGAAGCACTACCAGGAACAAACAAAAACAGTAGGAGTAATAGCAAAACCTTGTCTGAGTAAGATTACTTATGGCACTAGCTGGTGTGATCAACAGTACAGTAAAGGTTCTTGTGCTTTCAGACAGAAACTTACGTCTCTGGGCGCTCTGTGTGAGGAGCAGTTCAGCCTCATCAAACTGAGACTGAGCAGTAAAGCACACACAAGTGTTATAAACGACAGAAAGCTCCAGCTGTGCACGATCCAAATGAGGAGGAATGCCTGAGAGAGATAAACACAGGACAAGAAACACATGAGATTAAAGCTATAGATGAGAGCTTCTTTTGAGGAGTAATATACAGATTTTCTTAAGATTTTTCCTTTCAAAATTCTATACTTTCCTAGAGTCAAATTTCTCAATTGTTTCTGCAGTTTTTGTAACATTCTGGACAGTCAGGTGGACAACATTAACCTTGAGCGACTTAAATTAGAAGTCTTATCTTTCCTAGTGGGATATGTTGCATTTTTCCTGCAGTTTTTTTTTTCTTTTTTTTTTTTCAAAATCTGCTATTCTTGTGCTTGCAAAATGAGCTCTGGAATGGCAACAACCATTGTATTAATTCAAACAAAATTGTGAACTTTGATCACTTTATTTCATTTGCTTAAAGTATTTTTTTTTGCCATTTATTTTATTCCGATTAACAGTTATATGTAACAAATACAAAAAGGCTTTAAAGTGAATTTTATAATTATCATTGTAGTATTAAAAAATGTTGATATGGAGTATGGGGGTTTGTTCAAAATCCTGATGTGAAGACGCTTCAAGAAAGACACTGTTGACACGAACTAAGCTGAACGAAAGAGGATTTTTATTTTAAATTGTAATTGGAGGGGTGGGATAAAACAAAATAGAGGATTCTGAATCACCTTGTATTTTTCTGAGAAGTTTGTGAAAGTCAGAAGACCATCGTCTCTGTCTGAACAGGTTGTGCTCTCGGTTCGGTGCATCTTGTCCATCCTGCTGCTGAAACAATCAGTCCAAACGACAAACTTTATAAGGATGTATCTTTGTTCTCTACCTGCAAACATGCCACTTTACATTCTTAGTCCACCACAACTTGGAAGGAAATTAGGAACACTATAGCTAAAACTTAATAACATTTAGCCGTTAAAATAAATATTTAACAGGGATTTACCTTACAGTTAGAAGCTAGCTGGTTATTTTCTTGAGTCCAGCTTTCCAATACATTTGTTGACTGAATCATTTTGTCAGAAACTACAACACTGTTTATGGTGTATAAAAAAAAAAAAAGTTATTGGTGGTTGTTTAACTTTCCCTCGTTCACAACCGGAAGTCCAAAACCTCACTACCGTGAAGACTTCTTCTTCTTCTAGCATTAGCCAGAGAGGTGCACTAGCGCCACCGTCCATTCTGGAGTGTGGGGCACAGAACCAAATGCTGCTAATCAAGACAGAAAGGAAAAATAAAGTAATGTCAGGTTGTCAGGTCAAGTTGGTAAATAAGGTGAGTGCATTACCGCTATCAGACTGTAAAGAGTGTGGATCAAAAGAAACAAAAAATCAAACCACAGCCACAAAATTAAAAATAATTTCACTATTTTTTCATTTTGCGGCTGACGAATAATGTGATTATTTTTCATGATTAACTTGTAGCCATGGAGATTACAAGTTAACCTCCATGTAATAGAGGTTAACTTTTCTTTTAATTTCCCCATTTTCTCCTTTTTCCTTCTACACTGAATCATTACAAGTTCAATTGTTTTTTATTTGTTTACAAGACCTACACGTTCCTTTGGGTTTTGCCCATCCTGTGTAGCACTAAGTCCAGTATGTCTTAGCCAAAGGCTTGTTATTACCCTTTCTGCAATCCTCTAACTTATCAAACTCCTGAATTCTTCAAACTTTGTTTGAATTATGTACCTCTTATTTCCCGTTTCTTTTCAATGCTGTATTTTAACCCTGTCTGTGTTGGATGATTCTGACTATGACTCCATAAATTAACTTAGAAATGTAATATTTTCAGTTCCATGGACAGTTCACTCACCTCCACAAAATCTGTTAGTAGCTGCGCGGTTCTGCTGTCCCAGGTGGGTACGTCTGTGAATTACACGAGCAGTTCTGTTGACTGTCCAGTAGGTGGTGCTGTGAGGAAGCCAGGCCAAGCTACTCTTCTAGAAACTTCAGTCTATCTACAACAGCCCTCAAACTGTTAAGAGCCGCTGTTTGCTTGCAATCTTCCAAAAATAAACGCCACTTACAAGTTTCATTAAATTTGTAGCCGTATTCAGAATGTTGGATTCCCACAAAATGAAACTTTAATCAAATGTAGAAATCTGGTTGCACACAAACCTAGATTTTAATTGCATTATGGCTGAGTCATACTTGAGCCTGCTGGGACAGCCATTTTTCTAAATGTCCCTGCACAAGGTGACCCTCTGTCCTCTCACCCAGATGCATCTGTCTTAGATCATTCTGTGTGTTTGTTGTCATCCCTGCATCACTGCATCAGCCTGGGCCGCTATGGCTCAATTTGTTGCTGTTTCTTCAACCCTGAGCATCCCCCACATTCTTTCATAGACTCAAATAACTAGATAGTTATTTGAGTAACTGGACAGCTACGAGGATCGTAGCTGTGTTGAGGACAGCTACGATCCTCAACACATCCTCCTTGCCTACATTGCTGCATGTTATTGAAACAAATAACACATTGTTCTCCTGAGACATTTCCTGCATTTGTAGATATTTTTCTCCCCCAGCTCTTTTCTTTCCCCTGTCCTCCTGCCACAGCTCTTTGAGCAAGCTGTCTTGGATATTTACAATACAGGTTTTGTTTTGCTTATTCCTTATTTTACCACACTCCAACAGCCACTTGCAAAAGTAGTTTGAACCTTTTCACAACCTTACAAACTAAACTTTTTTTGTATTTTACTGGGATTTTAAGTGACCAACAAAAGTAGTGCATAATGCAGAATTTTCACAAAGTACAACATTTTGTAAACCATACAAACAAACTGGTTAAAATTGTGCAAAACTACCCTTGACTGCAATTACAGATCCAGGGCTTTTCTTTTTTTTTTTTTTTTTCGGACTTTTCTCTACTAGCTTTGTATTTTTGATTGACATTTCTGCCCATTCCTTTTTGCAAATCAGCTCAAATTCATCCAGATTAAATGGAAAGCTCAATTTGTCCCCAAATGATTTTTTTCACTATTTGCAGGCTAGGAGTTTCGCAAACCAACTTGCTTCGAGCACAAATCAGCGTTCAGCACAATATATTTTTTATGATCTTCTTATTAAACCTCCCACTTCTAGACATCTAATCTCACTGTTTGTGAATGTTTTCTCTATGTCAACGTCGTCCACACATATCAGAGATGCCTGGTCCAATGATTTGGGAGTTACAATTTCCTCTGCGCTTTGGGGCCGCGTGCTGTTGGGAATTAAAAACTGCTCCATTAATGCCAGATTGCAACTAATCCAGTTTAAAGTGGTGCATCGCCTGCACTACTCTAAAGCAAGGTTGAATAAAATATTCCCAAGTCATTCAAGTACATGTGACAGACGTGGACACCCTAAGGCTACCCTTGGACATCAATTCTGGCACTGCCATTATTTAACAACCTTTTTGGTCTGACATATTTTGTCTCTACCAAACTGCGTACAAACAACAGATACCTTCGGACGGTCTTGTTGCTCTGTTTGGGGTATCTGACTCCTGCTCTCCTCTGCCCCTGCCTACTCGAGAAGCTCTCGCTTTTGGGATGGTTGTGGCTAAACGTGTCATTCTTGCAGAGTGGAAGTCTGCCTCACCTCCCTCCTTTAAATATTGGCTGAATAACATGGCTTCCTGTTTACATCTTGAAAAAATATGCTACACTCTTAATAATAATGTACCCAGATATGTTGGGACGTGGGGGCCATTCCTTGAACTTTTGAGTAATACCACTGGACACGGGTAGTGGCAAACTAGCGTCTGCTCTGTGGCCCTGCTGCCTCCCTGCCTGTCAGAAAGGCTGTAGATTGGCCTCTCGGTTGGTACACAAGTTACTTAATCCACCCTGATGCATACATTTCCAGCAGTCTGCGGAGGAGCTGAATATTTTATTTAGTTGTCTTACTTGTTTTATTTGTACATATTAACATTCCCTTTTTTTTTTTTTCTTTCTGTTTCCCCCCATCGATCTATTTTCTGTTCTATCTTCTATCCTTAATAACCTGGGGTGGGTTGGGTTGGGGTATCACTGTTTTTGTTGTTTATTTTCTGGTTACATAAATGACAGTTGGACAGTCGCATTCCGGAATTTATGTGTAACTGCGATCTTGTTTGGACTCACTCACTGATGATGACAACATAGAAGATCCCAATGCCAGCGTCAACCCACGCCAACTGGTCATCGCTGTCTGATCGACGATCCGGATATCATTGCATTTTGATAACTGTCCTGCAGTTTTGTTAATTTGTTGAAAACAATAAATATATCAAATAAATTAAAATAAAAATAAATAAAAAAAAGACAGGAGGGCTTTTTGTTTTTTGGAGTAACTCTCCGAGTTCCCTGTTAAAGTTAAGACAGGTCGTCACCTTCCCTCTGACACTTGGGGTTGAGCTGTAGAGAGATTCCCTGATCCAATCCAGTTATTTTCTGTACAATATCCAGTTTAGGATTGTAAAATAATAAAGAGTGAAGGTTTTAAACTGGAAAAAAAATAAAATAAATGGAAAGCATCTAAAAAATAGTTTTCAGTTCTTGTCATTTAAATTTATGTCTGTACTTTGGTTCATTTTAACATGCAAAATTATATTAGTCAAAACTGCTGGAAAGTAAACCTTCCCAGGAGTTTTATGTCTCCCTTTTGATCCAGGATTTCTTGTATCCGGCTTCATCCCTCTTGCCGTTCTCCCTGTCCCTCCTGAAGGCAAGCATCCCCATAGCATGACACTGCCACCACCGTACTTCGGTAAGGATGGTAAGTTCAGGATGATGTGCACATCTTATGCTGTCTTTTAAAAATTTATTTCCTCTTGCCACCTCTTTCGTAGTTTCCAGATTTGTGGAGTAAAAACATTGAGCCGTTGAAGAGGTTTGAAAACATCTACATGCTATTATGAGATCGTTTTACATCATATCCGCTTTCAGCCGATTCTTTTCTATTTATAAACCATGTAGCCCTGAGAGAGACACACGTCTTGCCTGTCCTTCAGCCACCCAAACATGAGTGATGGAAATGACTGTGTGAGTAATTATTAGAGTAATATCACAGGAAATTTAAAGAATATTAGTGGAAGGCATAAAATGTTGATTCATCCCGTGCTGTCTAGAGAGTCAGTGCTATAAAAACATGTCATCACACAGACGAACAGTAGATAAAAGGAAACACCAAAGTGCTGATTTGTCTGCTTTTCATCTTAGATCAGTGAATTCACAATTCTTGTGATTCTGTTGAGGTGTGCCGTGTAAACTCGTTCACCCTCAGTTAATCAATAGGTGCTGTACATGCTCTTCAGGGTGAGCTCTATTCTCAGAGCAGAGAGCTCTTCACATCAGCAGCTCACTTTTTGGGATAATGCTGTGTCATTGTAGCAGAATTCACACACTGACACATACACTGTAAAGGTGCTGCAGAATATTGTGCATTATGTGGTGATTTGCATCATCTTAAACCAGACAGAAACATGCAGAAATATACTAGTGATCATTAGATCTTATGAAGGTATTTTTGTTTGAAGCTTGAAATGTAGCCCTTGCTTGTATGCATGTCCGGAAAACGATTTGCTCTAGTATTTAAACACCTTCAGATTTTTTCACGGGTATCTTTAGAGGATTTAAAGTGATACACCAACACACTGTATAGTGCTTAATTGTTCATTTAGTGTTTGGGGTTTAGTTTTCATTTGTCTTCTTCAGGTCTTGTCATTTTCTATTTATTTCTGTGTGATCATTAGAAAGGTGTTGCCAGTTCTGTGTTCAGTTTCTGAGTTTATTCTTGTGTTTTTTTTTCTCTGTGACATTGAATTCATTACTCTCAGATCTGTGTTAGTCTTTTTCCCTCCGATTCGTAGTTCCTTTGCAATTCTTGTTCAGCTTCTTCTGTGCTAATTAGTCACCTCAGTTTCCCTGCTTGCCTGAGCTGCAGGTGTGAAGGAGAAGCAGGGAGCAACCAGGCCGGCTGAGGGAAGGAGGCTACAAACTGGAAGGAGAAGGACATATACAACAGCTTAAAGAAAAGGTTTATAAACTCAAGAATGCACAAAGGAAACTAAGAACAAAGAAAATAAATATGAAAAAATGAACAAAAAAGGTAAGAGCCAA
Source organism: Brachyrhaphis roseni (assembly GCA_903066815.1). Lineage (NCBI taxonomy): Eukaryota > Metazoa > Chordata > Actinopteri > Cyprinodontiformes > Poeciliidae > Brachyrhaphis > Brachyrhaphis roseni. The sequence goes on from CAEFZY010031626.1 coordinate 7,867, forward strand.
CCTTAAATAAATAAAACAAAAAAATAATCAAAATGCAATTACAGATGAAAGCCAAAACCCAAGTATACCAGGATTATAACCGTCTGTTCTTTATGTCCTTGTACAAGATCTATGTATTCTATGTTTATCTGTTTTCATCCCAACTTCCTGTCTGCGTTTTGGTCCGAGTTTTATTTCTTGATTTATTTATTTTTCGGCGAATAATATTTTAAAAAGTGTTCAGACTTCAGAGGTTTCTTATAGAAGATTAATGAACAAACAGCATCATTAAGACCAAGGGAGAACGCTTCGGCGAAGTTTAAATCAGGGACAGAAAATAATTTCCAAAGCTACCAACACACACATAAACTGAAAGGACAGTGAGGTAGAGCATCAATCAGAGAAGTGGCCAAGAGGCAGGAGCTCTAGAGATGCACAGCTCAGGTGATAGAATCTCCAGACAGGATGACTATTAGTCATGTTCTCCATTAGTCTGGTTTTTATGGAGGAGTGGAAGAAAGAAAGTCACAAGAAGGTAAAATTCCTGCAGTTTGTCACAACTTAAGTAGCGGTCAGGTCAGACGGGACCAAAATATAACATTTTTACCTTCCTGCGAAACACTGTGTGTGAAAAAACTAAAATCCCCTTGAGCACAGCATACCCATTGGTCAACATCAAACACTGTGGTGGGAGCATTATGCTGAAGAAATTGTAAATGTTAGTAAGAAAATAGTTAAAATTGTTAGTAAAATCCATTAAACTAAATACAGGACGATCTGTTGGAAGCTGCAAAACACTTAAGCCAGTAGAGGATCACATTCAACAACCCTAAAAATGCAGAGGTCCAATAGAATGATTTAAATCCAAGTACCTACATGTGTTAGAAAAGTCCAGAGGTCCAGAACTAAATCTTGTTGAAGGTGACTTGAAAATGAATTTTCATAGAAATAGAGAAATATTCCCAAAGAATTACGTCTGGAATTGTAGCAAAAGAAGTGTTGACTCAACATAGCACATTATGCAACTATTGAAATTTCTGTTGAAAACAATGAATGATTTTCCTCCAGCTTCACAGCAATGTGCTAATTGTGTTGTTGTGCCACCCAAAGTCCCAATAAAAACCAAATATGTCTGCAGTTATAACAACATTTCAGTTGAAGGGGTGCGAATATTTTGCATGTTTAGATTTTTTGCCTTATTTTCTATTCTGACATTTCCAGAATAGGGATGCCGGAGGGATGAGTCAACAAAGTAAAATCCAACCATCTGGCGTGGACCATATAACACATTTTGATTTAATCACTGGACTGAAATGAAACAATTCCATATGTTTGCAAATATGGCAGATTTTAAATTGCATCGTAACTGATCTGGTTGCCTTCTGAGAGCAGAAAAAGTAGGACACAAGATGCACAGTGAAAAAGACAAAAATGATCAAGCTGGAGGGGGTTAGGAGTTGAAAACTGAACAGGGGCAGAGAAGAGTCTTAAAAATCATGTTTCATTTTTCTTCTTTATTCTCTTTTTTACACATATGAGCCTTGTGTTGCTCAAACATATAAATCCTGGTGACATAAAGTCAAGCTTGTGTCAACTTGATAAAACAGGAAAAGGTTCGAGGGATGTGAATACTTTTGCCAGACGCTGCAAGTGTGAAAGTTGTCAATGGCCCAGCAGCTGAGGTGATCCCCAGGAGGGCTGATCTGCAAACTCACTGCAGCAGCAAACAATAAAAAGCATCAGCAGAACATACTGAAACCCCCTCAGTTCACCCTTACCATGGTTTTATATCTCAAAAAATAAAAGAAGAAAACCAATCTGAGCTGTTTATAAGTATTAGTGTTGGATTTACATGCGACATGGTTGCATGTTTCAAACTGTGGTGTTTATTTTAATTATTTTATATAACTATATATATAAAGTAGAAGATGTGATTTCTAAGATGCGTGTTGCATGATGTAAAGTTAATATTGAGGTTTGTAGTTTCAGCATCTCAGCTGCTCGGTGCGAACGGAGTTGTTTCTGCGCAGCCGGTAGATTTTTTTATTTTTTGGTGGGGTGGGAGGTGTCTCTTTAAAAATACAGCACCCTTGTGCTGACTAACGACTTTTCCCTCCCTCCTATAAAAGCGCAGCGCTCTCCCTCCTTTGCAGTCAGTTCTCCCCCGGCCTGGCCAACATGAGTTTCACAGTGGACCACCACTTCATGGGCCCGAGCTCGTACCGCAAGGCTCGGCCCGCATCCGTGTCTTCCAGCGGCTTCCACTCCCAGCAGCGCCGCCGCCTCACCTACAGCCAGCCGTCCTCCATCGAAAGCCTGGAGACCTTCAGCAGCGACATGACGCGGAGGAGCGAGAAGGAGATCCTGCAGGCTCTCAACGACCGCTTCGCCGGATACATCGACAAGGTGCGCAACCTGGAGATGCACAACCGCAACCTGGAGGCGGAGGCAGCGGCGCTGCGGCAGAGCCAGGCGGGGCGCATCTCCGTCGGGGAGCACTACGAGAGAGAGCTGAACGACCTCAGGGGACTCCTGCAGCAGCTGACCGGGGAGAAGACCCGCGCCGCCTTGGAGCACGAACACCTGGAGGAAGACATCCAGCACCTGCGGGTCAGGCTGGAGGACGAGGCGCGCAACCGCGAGGAGCTGGAGGCTGCCGCCCGCGCCATGAAAAAGTACGTGGAGGAGTGCCGCTTGGCGCGGTTGGAGCTGGACAAGAAGCTCCGCGCCCTGGAAGAGGAGGCGGTTTTCCTCAAGAAGAACCACGAGGAGGAGGTGGCGGAGCTGCTGGCGCAGATTCACGGCGCGCAGGTGAGCTTCGACCTGAGGGACACGCTCAAGGCGGACGTTACCAGCGCGCTGCGAGAGATCCGCTCACAATTGGACAGCCACGCGTCAAAGAGCGCAGTGCACGCAGAGGAGTGGTTCAAAGGTGAGGGTGGCCAAAGGCACACGTTTCAGAGCAAAAGCTGCAAAGTCCCTCTGTCCATGGTGCTGAAGCCGTTTCTCTGCATGTCAGATAAAAGCTGTAGTGATTCATTTTCACATAAAACAACACCGTATCTATTAATACGCATTGATTATCTGGTTGCGAACTTTTCCAAGAGAAAAAAAATTAGAAAAACATATTTCGACATACAATTCGGATTTCAATTCCATGCACCGCAGTTGGTGGCTGCATCGACGCCGCATAATGATCATTTTCGCAGAAAGACAGGACAGCTCTGCGTGAGATGGCACACAGAGAGGAGACTCATTTGCACTCTGGCCTGCTGCCCTGGCATGCAGTGCATTTTTGATGGTAATGGATGCAAAAAATAAAACTCCTCTTCAAGGACACAGTTCGTTGCTTAAACAGCGGGACAAATTAACGCCTCGATCAGCGCGTCTTCTTCTAAATTTGCGTACTTGTACCTACATGCTATAATCAATTGGCTTACTATCTTTTGTAAACATAAAAAATAGTACAGTCACAGTTCCTCTGACCTTTAAGCCTTTATTGTGCTGCAAATCCAACAACGGTGCCTTAAAACTTGTGCAGCCTGTTTCCATGCTGCTCTGAGTGAGTAAAAAGAGCAAACTGCGTGACCTCTGAGTCCAGCTGACTGCAGCAGAGCGTCATTCCTGAAGGGGAGGAAGCTGAGTCAGACTGAATGACAGATGGACAGAGTCAAGGTTACTCACGCTCCCAGCGGTGAAGGAAGGGACTGCCAAAAAGTCTCAAGATGACAAATCTAAACTGAAACAGAAACGTGGCTTCTGAATGTTTAATTTTTTAAAAATTTTGTACACCTGCAGTGCGCATGGAGCGCCTGTCCGACGCTGCCAGGTCCAACCAGGATGCGATCCGTGGCTCCCAGGAGGAGATCGCAGAGTACCGCCGTCAGCTCCAGAGCCGCACCATCGAGCTGGAGACCCTCCGAGGAGCCAAGGAGTCGCTGGAGAGGCAGCGGATGGAGAGTGAAGACAGACACCAGGATGACATCAACTCACTCCAGGTACCAGATAGGCACTTTTTTCCCCACTCACACACACAATCTCCTCAAATGTTCAGTGTGACTCCTGATCTTAAGGTTTCTGTGTTTTCATTTCGCAGGAGACCATCAATCAGCTTGACAACGAGTTGAAAACAACCAAATGGGAGATGGCGAGCCAGCTGAGGGACTATCAGGAACTCCTGAATGTGAAGATGGCTTTGGATATTGAGATCGCTGCATACAGGTTTGCTAGGGTCAAAGTGCACATGTCTTTTTTTACTATTTAGACACTCCTGCCAAAGGTTTTCAATATTTCTACCATCTGTGGTTTTGAAACAGGAAGCTGCTGGAGGGAGAGGAGAATCGCTTTGTGTCAGGTGGCAGCCCGTACACCTACCTGGAGAGCAGGATCTCAGCCCACGTCAAAGTAAAAAGCGAGGAGATCTCAGACACTGTGATCGTGGAGGAACAGACGGATGAGACACAGGTGACAGAGGTGACAGAAGAGGCAGATGATGAAGAGGAGGAAGAGACAGAGGAGGAAAAGAAAGAAGAAGAGGAAGCGGAAAAGGAAGACGAGGAAACCAAAGAGGATGAAGAAGGTGAAGAAGCAGATGAGAAGGAGGAAGAGGGAAAGGAAGAGGAGCAGAAGGAGGAGGAAGAGGAAGAAAAGGAAGAGGAGAAAGAAGATAAAGAGGAAGAAGGTGAAGAAGAGAAAGCTAAATCTCCTGCTGTGAAATCACCAGAATCTAAATCACCTCCAAAATCTCCAGAATCCAAATCACCAGCAGCCAAATCCCCTGAGCCCAAATCCCCTGCCAAGTCTCCTGCAGGAGACGAGTCAAAATCCCCTCCTAGTAAATCCCCCGAATCCAAATCTCCGGCTCCCAAGACCCCCGAACCAAAATCTCCAGAAAAGGAGAGCGCTAAGCCCGCTGCTGCCAAAGACACCCCACAGGAGGAGAAGAAAGAGGAGAAGTCTCAGCCAGCCAAAGAGGAGCAGAAAGAGAAAGAGCCGCCTGTGAAAGAGGAGAAGAAGCAGGAACCCAAGGAAAAAGAGCCAGAGAAGGTGGACAAATCTGATGCAAAGAAGGACGAGAAGGCAAAGGAAGAAACATCGAAACCTGAGACTCCCAGCAAGCCCGCTGAGGACAAATCTGCTCCAAAACCTGAGTCCAAAGAGAGCAGTCCTCCTGCTAAAGAGGAGAAACCTGCTGCTCCCAAACCAGAGAAACCAGAGCCTGAGGCAAAGTCTGAGAAAACCGAAAGCAAGAAGGAGGAGAAGAAGCCTGAAGAAAAACCAGAGAAAACTGAAAGCAAGAAAGAGGAAAAAAAGCCTGAAGAAAAACCCGCAGCCAAGGTAGAACCAGAGAAAACCGAGAGCAAAAAGGAGGAGAAGAAGCCAGACGAGAAGAGTAAAGAGGAGAGTAAAGGAGCGAAGGCAGAAAAAGCTGAAAAGTCCTCTAGCACTGAGTCAAAGGAAGCCAAGGAGGAGAAGGCCAAGAAGTGAGACCTATCGCTGCATTTTTACCTGTGGAGGAGGAGATGCCAAAGAACAGAGTAGAAAGGAAGGAGGAGAAGGGTGCAGAGCAGGAGGAAGGAGCTGGGCGGACCCAGCTGTTCAGGCAGGTAACAGTATGTAAGCAATATTGATTTCTGTAGCAAACAACCCCACCGCTCCCCAAGTATGGCCATCACACCCCCCCCATCTCCAAAGCTTCTGACTGTATGACTGTAGTGAATGCAGAATGCTCTAAACTCCTTATGTGAATGTGACAACCGCCCTTAATGGACATCAAGTGCATTTAAACTGAATCCTGACGGGGCCGGCAGGGCCCTCATGAGCCTTCAAGGGCAGAGATGTCAAAACTATGTCAAGCTAATGATTGTGAGCAATATTGAATATATATAAATATGTTTATTAAGGGAGGTAGAAATCTCTATATTCTATTTACAGATGAATAATTTAAGGAAGACTTGAGTTTTGCTCGTTGTGCACCAATAATGCTGCTTCTCCAGACAGGTGAACGATGGCGTCTCACTCTTCCAGTCTGCAAATGCTAAGACAATGATGACTGTGCTATGTATAAACTGCTGAGAATATGCAAAATGAAACAGTAAATAAACAATGAAAAACAAAACCATATAAAGTCTGTGTGGCGTCATTTTCTCTCCTTTTCTTTTTTGATATTACAGTCCTGCAGAAATGTGCAGTGTAAGAACTCTTGGTAGAGATTAATGAAGTGTCAGAAGCTCTCATACAAGGTGTGAGACCACAGAAAGGTAAATGCCGGGAGTTACTGCACTGCATTGCGGCTAAAGAGAGGGGGAGCTGTGCCCATCCTTAGCAGCCACTGCACCCTGCCTTACATGCAGCGGATCACACTCATGTATAAATCAGTAGCCCTGTCTTCACGGAGCAACTTCACTCTAAGTAACAGCAGCACCTTTATGATCCAATTTAATGCTATTGATTCCTTATTACCAAGGTGAGGTAATAAACATGTAAAAACAGCAGGAGAGGCTGCTCATTTGCAGAACCTGCTCGTTCAATCAATAGGGACAGATGTAATTGATTATGTCCGACTACGTCAATTGAATAGGAGATAATTATCTTTCTAGGAAACTCCCAGCATTAGTGCTACAGAGCGTGCAGCTGCTGCAGAAACAGGGTGTGGTTTCCCTTATTCAAACTGTCAGATGTGAAAAATTGCAAAAATGACACATCAAGCAAAAAAATAATGCTTTTGTAGTTTTAATTAGGTGTGTAGACAGCGCTCACCTTTCTCTGAGACACACTTTTTGCTGACTCTGAGGATGCATGCTCCGGCAGGTTTGTCCTCTTTGCAAACAATACTTCACTAAAGCTGCAGAGAACCAAATTAGAAGCAGAGTAAAGTAATTCCTCCTCCTGCAGCTATTCAGCTACACTGCCTCCAGCCCCTCCCACCACAGCAGCATGTTTTTGATGCATACTCCACGTATGCTAAAAATAGATTCCTGATCACTGATATAGGACTGGATCCTCACTGGCGTTATGCCATCATTTGTTTAACCCTCTAACCTTCCGATAGGTGTAATACCAAGGAGTGGATGAGTCAGAGTGCCCTCCAGCTTATGGCAGAAACCCAATTTTAGTACCTAGAACTTGAATCGGTGAGGATAAAGAATACAGGACAAACATGAAACTTTGGTGTCGATTTAGACTCAAATTAAACTTTGACTGATCATATAAAATGTGCTACTAAATTAGCTATCATTAGCTAATTCAGTATTTCAAGGAGCAGAACTAAACTCCCTGAAAACCTGAGCTGTACAGAAACTTTCAGCTCCTTCCAATCAGGAATAAAAACAATTTTGCTTACAGCAGTTTTTCAAAGAATCTGATTAACTGTTTGCACAATCACTAATTACTGAAGCGAGAGTTTCAAGACTGGATTTGTTTTTAAATTTGAATTTAAATGAGCATTTTTGTTCTGCAAGATATTTCTTCAGAAAGGTTGGAAAGAAATACATGCCACACTTTTCAGATTTTTATTTGTAAAAAAAAATCGCATCACTTCCACTTCAAAATTACACATTAATTTGTGCTCAGCTATTATGCGAAATCTTTAAAAATAATATTTTGAAATAAAGGTTGAGATGTTTTAATACTTTTGCAAGGCACTGCACCAGTACAAGTGCTGTCTCATATTCTCCACATCTCTGTACTTATACCGTCAAATTAATATCTCACTGCCATCTCTAGGACGTCACTCTGCTGTCTACACATCTCAGAAAAATTCTCAGTTTTGCTGAGATGCCTAGTGGCAAGCCGCCCTGCCACTAGGAAAGCCTGGACAATGAAAGAGGGGTCAAAGGTTACCTGCACACACAATGCAAAATGTTGCATTTTGTGTGCATTTGTCTCTGTGGAAATGACTCAGCTTACCCCTCCACTGAACCACAATGGAATAATAATCGGCCTGCTCTCACATGGCTAAAAATAGAGCAGAAAAAACAAAGGTTGGAGAACAGAGGACAATCAAAGAGATTAGATGGAAAACGATGTGTGAAACAGAGCCTGCTAGTCATAGACAAACCAGATCCATTAAAGATGACAACAAGGAGATGTTTTATTTGCAAAATCTTTAAAACAGGACTTTATGTTGCTAAGAGGTACAAACACAATTTCAGAAGGACAAATATGGACGCAGGTCTAACGGTGACTGAAGAAGCCCTGAGGGTGGTTGTACTTGAACGGCTTCAGGCGGTTTGGACCCCTGAATTAAAAAAAAAAAGAGAGAGAGAGAGAGGATGTTAAAGGTAAATTTATTTAGCATACAATTACATAATAATTAAATAATTTCTGACAAAATTGGATACCTGACAGTACGTAGACACATCTTTTCTCGTGGGAACTCTCGAGGTCCCTCCACACTGTCATCTTGCACTTCTGTCTCCAAATACACGTCCAAGCAAACACACAGGCGTGCGATCTGATTGGTCAGAAGCTGATGCCCAGGCTTTGGGCCCTGTAGCTCGTTTTTGAACACATTCACTTCACTCTCCATGGCCTAAAAATGTAAAAGATATTTAGAGGACAAAACATTACATAAAATCTTGCAAAAGAATTCACATCCCTTAAAATCAAGCAAAGACCAATTTCAGTCTCTAGATGTCCAAAGCTAGAAGACAAAAAGCTGAGTATGGATGGATATTTAATGGTACAAGTTTCTGAAAATCCTCTTTCTCATCCACTTCATATTATGCACTACTTTGTGTTTGCCAACGACAATAAGATACATTTAGGCTTGCCGACAGGGCCAAATGGTAAAAGGTTAAATGAACATGAATACTTTTGGAAGGCACTTATTGTATTACAGGACTAAAACAGTAAACTGAGAACAGAATTTGAGGATATAATAAGCTGAAATGTCCGTACTCTTATGTTGTCATCACTGCGCCCGCTGCACTCTCCCTTCCAGTTGAGGGACAGAGAGAACAGAGGAGAGACCTCTGGGTAGCGGGGACTTAGGACCACAGCGGCGTGAAGACGTGCTAAAGGGAAAGCAGCCATGATGGGTTTTATTTTCTTTTTTTTAGATTCACAACAAATGACTTCATCTATGGTGTCAGTGACTGGACTTACCTGTTCCTCTTTCGACAACTCCCATAAAGTACAGGTCTGTCTCTCTGGCCAGTCCAGCTTCAGTTACATGATGAGTATAGGGCAGTTCCTTCAGATGAGATTACACCGAGCATTACACTGTGAACTTGTAATGAAAATGTTGATGTGGTTTCTTCTTGAATTTACCAAGTACTCCTGCTGAGTGATGGTGGTCCACCGAGCCAGACGGGAGATGATCTTGGCAGGAAACAGGTGCTGACACTCGGCGGAGATCGGAATGATGTTGTGCTCTGCAGCCACAAACACAGTCAACCTCTTGCACAGCGATCCACAATTAGGATTATTTAACATAAGTTGTAAAGTGAGTCACCTAAAGAAGCAAACTGTTTGTGCAGAGCCAAGCGGGACAAGACTCGCCCCCTCAGCAGCTTCATGGTGGTCTCCATGTGGCTGGCGCTCAGAGAACTGCCCACCAGAACGCCCTGGAAACACACAGACATACACTGGCATTTAACAGCTGCAGCTTCGTTTTCCTGAGGCACCTCAGGATGTCAACACACACCTCTGATGATTCAGTGGGGAAATGAAGTCCTCCCAGATTCTGGACCCACATGTAGGGATATCCCAGCTCATCCACATAGTCAGCAAAGGAAACAATCCTAAAGTAGAATTACATGTTAATCCTTCTTGAATATGCTGACATGTAACATTGTAATCTAGAGCTCGTTTTTTTTATTCTCCTCTACTGCTCAATGTCCTTACCCGACTTTGTCAAACTGGTAGCGATTGGCTGGATTGGGAGTTTCTCTTCCTTGGTCACTGGTGTAGAGACAGCTCAGGAGAGTTTCTGATTTAAGAAGCTCTCTGGAGAAAAGAAAACACTGTTACAGCATCATTCGGCTCTTAAAGGCAGGGTTTCTATGAGAAAGTGTGATAAAGTGTCTGATGATAAAGTGTCTAATAAATCCAACACTTTATCAGACTTGAATTTTCAGACTTCTCAGTCCTTTTAAGCCTCTTTTCAAAGAAGAAATACAAACAATCAGGGTGGAAAGAAATGTCCTTTTCCACACAGCTCCTCCATGGGGATAAGAGTTCTCAGCTCCTTCAGACTAGCGGCAGCAGCAATTAGCAAAAACCTGGTGTAACTGCATGCCTGTACATATCACGTTTGATATATACAGCATTTTGATAACAACTGCAGGCAACATTGTTGATTGTAATACAAAATGGCACCATGTGCCTGGAAAATACATACTAACCTTTTAAACTCCACAGACAAATACACATTTGATGAAATGTGTATGTAAATCAACTTAATTGATATATAAAATATTCAACTTCTCATTAATAAACACTTCTCTTTCAAGCTTATTAATAGTTGATTAATAAGCTATTAATCATTAGCTATTCTTTGCATCCTCTTTTTCTAGTTGAAGCCTTTTTAAATAGAAATGAGTTTGATTAACAGTAAATGTATCTCATTACTACACCTAATCTGTTTTCAGGGTTTTTTGTTTGTTTTAAGCCCTACTT
>CAEFZY010031630.1:0-11581 GCA_903066815.1 Brachyrhaphis roseni
ATAATATAATATAATATAATATAATATAATATAATATAATATAATATAATATAATATAATATAATCAATACAAATTTCTCTATTAACCAATACAATGTGCACAAACAAGAAATTATAAGTGCTCACATTGTACAGACATTCAGTACAAATAGATACATTTTAGGCAGAGTAAAATAAGGATAAAGGAACATGTAAATGTTGCTGCCAAGTTTTTATAGATTAGAAAATGAAGAAAAAGATTGATGTGAAAGGAAAAATGCTTGTGTCTTCAGATTAGAGTGAAGAGTTTTGGATGTAAGCCGTTCATTGTGAGAGCCGTTTCTGTGGTGGCTCAATTTGGCAAATAGCACCCGGAAACATCAATCTGAAGGTAATCGTTTTGGTAGAATCTACTGCAACGATGTTAGATGCCTTTTTCCTGACCCCAGACTTGTAGTGCTAGATGGAAGATGTCACTATGGAGCTCCACAGCCAGTTTTATGTTGTGTACCACTGAGACATAGTAAATCATCTGTTTCAACCACACTTTAAACTTCAGTTTATTAATTTTAAACCTAATTGTTTTCGTAAGACTTTAACGTGACAAAAATGGTTTGTTTAGGAGGTTGACAAATTTATTTTCATGTCAAATAAGCTCCGCCTAATCTGTAATGTTGCATCAGAATATCCCGGAAATGTCATCATCCCTCACCCGGTTTTCCTGCTCCACACAGTTCACTTCATATAACTTAACTTCGCTCTGAATGTGGGCTCGTTCTTGATTTGTTATGGCTGAGCAGACTTTGGTAGAGGAAATGAATGAATTGCAAGTGGATGGGAGCATAAAGGTGAGCATTTTATTTTTATATCGGGATAAATATACTGTCGAAAGCCAACTAGTAGCTAGCCTAGCCGGTGGTAAGACGCATGCTGTCATTTAGCTCTTTGCAATGTGGCGCTAACGCTTCGGCTAGCTGACTCGTAAGTGAATTATTTTAGACAATGTCATCGCAAACGCTCTTCTAACTTTTTAACGTTTAGTTCGTGTTCAAATGCTTCATGATGGGTTGCTAGAAGTAACTTTCAGGTACTCGTGGGTCGTCTGTTCGCATGGTAAAAGATAGAATTTCTTTTACGATATTAACATTTGCACTTGTCTATGCCCTCCATATGCATTTTAATTATAGATAGAAAAACAGAATAGACATTGTCCCAGTTGTGACCACATGTCATTATTATCACTTTCTTCATTGTGGTGTTTGGACAGGAGTCAAGTACAGCCAGTAAGAATGGAGGGAAGAAACAAAACAAAAATGTTTCTGGGGACTCTGCAGGCAAGACTGAGGTGAGTTAAACATCATATGGGTTTCTTGACCTGACAGCATAAGACAATGGTGATTAACAAGTATTTATTTATTTGAAATACTCATTGTTTTGAGGTGATACTTAACATCACTGATTCACTGATTTGCTGAACCTGCTGAGGTTCAACGAATGACCACTAATCAATGTTACTCTTATCAAGAAGCAAAATTAACTTCTTGTTCAAAACTATATTTTATGAGCACTGTTGTTGAATGAAATACTGATTTCCATTATGTATAAGATAAGTTCATTGTTGAAATCCTGTTTTCTGAGAGAGATTTTTTTGGGAATTATATTGGTGGGTGGATTACAGGATGTGTGAGTAGGTTTTCTCTGCTGTGTAATGTTTGCTTTTGAAAATCTCTAACTGTAGTAGTAGTGTGTTGTATATTCACCTGGATTAGTCAGCTTCCTTAAGCTATATGCCCAGCGTTGTGTGGAAACACAGTTGATGTCTCGGATTTTATAAATTGATTTTTTCCTGAATAATACTCTAACTTAGGTGATTACCATTTTCACAGAAGAATTACAAGCTGGAATCTGGTCATCCAGGTTAGAGAACTTTAATACTGGGTGTGAACAGTCATGCTTAAAGTTGCCATCTTGTATCGGAACCTGCCTGGATGTTTAACACCAGATCTGAACAGGATCTTGGCCTGGGTTTGCTTAAGATGATCTATTTGCAGAACAATCATTGCATACAAAACATGTTGGACTAGACTGTAAAACAGGGTCCCAACATGGACAAGCTTCAATGGAAATAACTACCTAATAGAAAAGTGATTGATTTTAAGAAATCTAAAGTACAGCATTTATTTGAATTTCTTAAAGTGTAAGTCTTAAATTATTGTTAATAGTACAAAATTCCTCCTGAGCCCTTATCTGATTATCTTTTAGCTCAATCAGTAATTGTTTTGCTTTGGGTCTGGCTGTGCTAAAGAATACACAACAACAATCCCACACAACCACATATTTATTTATTTATTTATTTAAATTTGTCTTAAACCTATGCATTTGCAATTATTCTACAAAAATTTTCAGTTTAGATAAATGCAGTTGAAATAATTTAGAATGATTCTTAATTTTGCTTGTTTCAGGTGTGAACACTGGTTTTAAACATGCGACATGTTTAAAACCAGTTTTGAAAATTAGTAGTTCATTATTTTAATGAATGGGTCTCAACTTTTGTTCAGATGCCATATATTATTACACAAATGTGAAATAATAACTCACAAATGTACAACCTTACGTTCCTCATGTACAACCTTAATGTGTGTCTACTAGACAAAACTACCTTCTGTGGCAAAGATCATACAATATTGTTTTTTTTTTTTTTTTTTTTTTTTTTACATAAGGCTTTATTACGAAATGTTTTCTACACTTAGCTTTTAAGTATTGACTGTTTTTAATTTCTGTGATTTTTTTTTTTTTTTGTTGGTAAAATCCCTTAAAGCCTCTTGTATTATTGTGTGGTGCTTCACCCAAATGGTCACCAGTTTTTGTTTTGAAGGGAAGCAGGTCGGCTGTTCTGTGTAACCCAGTGCATATATTAAACACTGCTAGCCTATTAACCGTTTCCAGTCCTTGTACTTACAGCCTGTGTTTCCCCCACAGTTGTCACCACCGCCCCAGTACATCGAGGAGCGTCTCACTTTGTATGCAAAGCTGAAAGCCGAGCACGACGCTCTGATTGCAGAGAGAGCTGCGACGGATAGCAAGCCCATCAAGGTGACCCTGCCTGATGGGAAGGTGGTGGAGGCAGAGTCCTGGAAGACCACACCGTACCAAGTGGCTTGTGGAATCAGGTCAGCATAATGATAGCTCTGCTGTAAATGTAGTGGTATTACAGTTAATTGGAATAAAGCAAATAAAAAAGAGGGCTACCAAAATTTGATTGCCAAAAGCTGAACTGTGATGTGTTGTTATTTAACATGTGATTATTGTTGCTCTCCTTTAAATAGTCCACAGTCTTGTGGTTGTTTTATTAATAAGTTGATTAAATCATCTGGCCACAAGAAAGTTTAAAAATAAAAATCTAGATAAAATATTTTGTGTGTTTGGTATTCTTTGGTTATCTTAATCAATGATTCAATATAGAGTATATTCCTAGATATCGAAAAATCTCCACAAACCAAACATTGTGTCTCTGATGTATTTATTTAAGGTACACTTTAAAATTCAGTATTTTTCTAGGAAATTAAGAAGCACACAATGGACTCTAAGGGAAAGCTTGTTTTCTCTAGCTGCTTGTTAATATACCCCAAATTATAGCTTTGTAAAACAAAAGCTCACCAACTTGACAATATCCTTTTATAATGTTTGTGTTGCATAAATTGTTTCTAAGTTTAATTTTGTGTATTAAAAAAATCCACGGTTTAATTTGTTTCATTGCTGGCAGTAGATATTTCTAAGTAGAAAATGTAATTAGTAACACCCTGTGACCAAGGGAGCTGGAGCTTTAATTTTTTACCTGCCATTATCAGCAGAGTTTAAAAGGGATTTCTATAGGAGCCATTCCCCAGTTGATATGTTCCTGTTCTTTACTTTGATGTGGAATATTTTATGTTTTACGGTGCAGCCAAGGCCTTGCTGACAACACAGTGATTGCCAAAGTAAACAACAGTGTGTGGGACCTTGACAGACCTTTGGAGGGTGACTGCAGCCTTCAGTTGCTCAAGTTTGATGATGATGAAGCTCAAGCTGTAAGTTTAAATCATCAATGGTCCTGTTTTTGGAGAACTGGTAGAAACTGATGCATATGAAATTTCTGCATATGGTTATGAGTACAAGAATCCCATCAGTTTTCTTGATTCTGCCTGAATCAGATTTATTTATTTAGGAATAATTTGGACATATTTACAGTCTTATTTGTTGGTATCTTCCAAACTCTTCTTTCTTTTTTCTTGTACATGTAGTAAGACTTGTCTGGCAATTATCTTGCTAGATGTATCTAAGGATAAAATCATAGTTGCAACAATAAGTAAATATTTTAATATTTTTCAAATGGATTGCTTTGCTAATGATTCAATTTCAGTTTTAACACCTTTAATGTCAAACAAAACTGTGTTTGATCAGTGATTCTTCCTAAAATTGCTTAATGGTGCATGAAGTGCTGATCATTGTTGAAAAATATTTCTATTGTAATTGTTGGCAAGATGTTGTGGTCTTTCAGAGTTTTAATAATTCAAAATGTCTTTACTGCAATCTTAATAAGCACCAGAATAACATTGTTCAAACATGAGGTTTGGCAATTCAGTCAGATTAACAGCATCATTCAAAAGCTACTTTTAAAACTTTAGGATTTTTTTCCTACAATAAACATCTTGCTGTTTTGTAAAACATATTTTATAATGTTAAGAAATTAAATTTGAAAAATGCACATTCTTTATCACATCAGCTTGATTTGCCTTCATATGTTCATCAATAATATAGGAAATATATATTTTTTGCATTTAGTATTTAACTGGCTGACATTTTATGATAACATTTTAGGTTTACTGGCATTCCAGTGCCCACATCCTTGGAGAAGCCATGGAGCGTGTGTATGGAGGCTGCCTCTGCTACGGACCTCCGATTGAGAACGGCTTCTACTACGACATGTTTCTGGATAGCAATGAGTGAGTTGCTCAGGTTTTTAGTTTGATTTTGTCAAGTAGTTTTGGTCTTAGTCTTTTGGGTGTAACATGTGTCTAGCAGGTTCTATGGGATGGTGACTAACATACCTCAGAATACAGGTAGTTTGTTAAGTGGTTCAGGTAGTTGAGCTGGATTTTTCTTGGGTGTGTTTCAATTTAGCTTTAATGTGTTAACAGTTTTCTGGTGAATATTCTTTTCATTTGACTTTATTTTATTTATTTATTTTTTGCTACAGCTGCTTTTCTTCCTGCTTCAATGAAGTTTTCCAAATATTTCTGCAACCCACATAATGAAGTCAGTTTATGCTAATGGCCCTACTGGAGACAGTTAGTCTAAGGATATTTGACATTGCTGAAGGGCTAGAGCCAAGGACTTGTAGTGTTTGTTTTTGCTTTGTCTAAGTTATGACTGTTGGTGGACACAATGTCCTTCTCATAGAGTCTGGTATGGACCTCCTTTAGCTTACAAACTGGTTATATTTTCCAACTTTATTCCTTTTTAAACAAAACAATTAATCATTATCTAATTATTATTTACATATTTAAAGCCTGTGCAGTTTAGAAAAGTGTGCTATAAACTTAAAAATGGTATGAAAATTAGGAAATTTGAAAAGTTGTGCATGAAAATACTCATGAAGCTAACTAGATTTTACTGGATTACATGGTAGATTACTTTTAATTAGGAAAACTAAGTAGAATATAACGTTTCTCTGTAACTAATGCTATTGTTTAATGATGTGTAAATGAGGCGTCATGAAGCGTTTCGACCCATAGCAAAACTGTATTGATACTGTGTCGATACTGTCGCTGAATACTGACACCTGCTGGACATTAAAAATCTCTAGAGGCAACATAGTTGACAGACTGATTTGATGACTTAGTCTATACAATAGGATTTAAGTCATTGTATTTTATTGTATATTATAAATTGTATTATATCATATCTTCAGTTAAATTCAAAATATATTTGATATTCTTAGATACAGTCAATAAATAATGTGAACATGTACCAGAAAGTGAAAATTTAAGGATTTTCACTTTAATCTTTAAAGTGAAAATCCTCATTCATGTTTGGAATGAGGATGCTTGTGGACTGTTTTTGGGGTTTTTTTTTCCACAAATTTTCATAAAAAAAAAAAAATCATTTTCCAACATTTTGAAATTTAGTCTGTTATGCTTTTTTGACACAATTTATCCTGCTGTAGAAAAAAATGAAGTAAACAATGCATTAATATGAAATAATTTATAAAAAGCAACGGAGTAATTTGTAGAATGGTTGTGTACCTGAGTTTATTCTAGGTGTATCTGGGACTTCATTCTGATGCCTGGCCCTATAATGCCTCAGCATTGAGGAGGTGGATTTATTTAAATAAGACAGTTGTCAAACATATGCAACACTTAACCTGCAGAACATAATATGAAGGTAAACTAAGAGTCAATTTTAGCTGAATTTGGATTCAGAGAGATCAAGTAGAGACTGAAAAGAAGCAGATGAAACAACAACAGAGTGATAACCAATACCTTATTTTCTGATGTAAGATCAAAATGGTCCCAAACTATGAATCTTTCGTTTGCCTTGAGGCTGCCCCATAGTTGATGCTGTACTGTAAAAGATCAAGAATTGTTTTGGCAGATTCGCTTCCTTATAAACACAGTTTGACGCGGCAGTGTCATTTCGAAACAGTTCCTGTATCGGTCACATGACTTGTTGAAAGCAATACGTGCACCTGCACAGGGTTTTGTCTATGGGCTTGACCCATGCACCGGACCCATCACTACTATTGTTTTTAACAGGGGTGTATCAAGTAATGACTTTCACTCTCTGGAGAGCCTTTGCAAGAAAATCATGAAGGAGAAGCAGCCGTTTGAAAGGCTGGAGATAAAGAAAGAAACTCTTCTGGAAATGTTTAAGGTAAGGCAATGGATACACATGTAAGAAAATTCTGAGTAATTATTAACCCTATAATGTTCTTTTAAAGTACAACAAGTTTAAGTGCCGCATTCTGAACGAGAAAGTCACCACTCCCACCACCACTGTTTACAGGTGAGTCCAAAGCTGGATGAAATAAATATTCTGGGTTTTTTTTGTTTGTTTTTTTCAGATTTTTTGCAAATTTGTAAAGACAACCTGAAATGCATGAATTTTGTTAGCCAAATTTTAATTGTTGTAAACATTTTTTTGTACCAGAACTTGTTAACATACACAGTGCTGACCTACATGACCTAAATCAGTGACATCTGTCATCTGAATTGGGAACATTGGGTTCTGTATATTAGACAAAAAATCCTCACGGGTTTCCCATGTAATATATACAATACTTTAGACATTTTTATAATTGCAATTTTTTAATGCTGATAAAAGAAAAAATATATATTCATATGTATTTTTTTCCACAAATATCTTGTCATTTCAGATGTGGTCCACTAATTGATTTGTGCCGGGGTCCTCATGTGAGACACACTGGAAAGATCAAAGCCCTTAAAATCCACAAGGTTAGTCGAGTAAAAAACTGATGTGCCGCTATTTGTTGCTACCAACTATATTTAGTTTGTTCCAACTTCTGGAACAGAACTACTCTGTCTTACACTCATGGGATTTGGTGGACTCTGGAGAACGGTGAAGTTTTATATCCTCTCCCTATTTTTTTGTTGTGCTAGAATTCTTCTACCTACTGGGAGGGAAAAGCAGACATGGAAACCCTCCAGAGGATCTACGGAATCTCTTTTCCTGACCCCAAAATGCTGAAAGAGTGGGAGAAGTTTCAGGAGGAAGCCAAGAACAGAGATCACCGCAAACTGGGCCGGGTAGGAGCTGAAATACAAAAGCAGTTTCGGCTATAAAGAGAGTAAAATCATTGTGTATTCTGAAGGGTTGAATATGTTTAAAACAGTTATTTATGGGTCTACTGCTATTCAGGCTACTTGAATAACTTTTTTTAATGAAAGAATTGATTTCACTAGGCAAATCTTCTTTAAAAATGACTGTGAAATTGTTTGTTATTATAATCCAATTTTCCTGGTTGTGTTTGGGAATGTTTAAAAAATAGTGTTGATTATGATGTTGCTGGTAGTACAGCTGATTTTATATTTTTTCTTTATGTGTCAGTCTATGAATTGCTAAATTTATGATGTAACTTTTCCGATGAGACAATGTTGATGCTAGAAGAAATAAAGCAGTTATATTTAGATCTGTTAAGCAATTGTTGCTACAGGGCGTGTGTTCTTATGTCTGTCTGCTCCATGTAATTATGCTTATGGAAAAACAAGTCTAACAGGAACACAAATGCAGACCAGGATTTGTATATAATGAGGTGTTGCATTATGTGAAAGAAAAACTAGTTTGACCTTGATTTTACCCACTTAAATTTCCCATCACTTTAACAAACCTTTTCTTTTTTTAATTCAGGAGCAGGAACTGTTCTTCTTCCATGATCTGAGTCCAGGGAGCTGCTTCTTCCTGCCTAAAGGGGCCTTCATCTACAACACGCTGATTGAGTTCATCAGAGTGAGTTCGAGCCGACAGGCCCACAGTGGATAATTGCTTTGATCTCGCTCCAAGCTTTGAGAAGAAAAGTCCAGGGTTTGAGGCAGAAAGTTTAGTTTCGCAGAAAAACCTGAAGAGAATAAAATGATCAGAGTAAGCCCTACTTGTTCTTTGCAAAAGTAGAAAACACAGAAGTACAATAAGATTCAATATTTAACACACATATTCTTTTCTCTATTTTCTGCCTTATTTATATTGCATACACATGCTTTGATAATAAACAGGCAGTTTACAAAGCTGTTCTTTTAGAACAACATAAAAAGCAACATAAAAAAATATGTTTTTTTGTCATAGATGGCAAATTAATAAATTTAGATTTCTCTAAATAATTGATACATTAGGGTATGTTAAGTGGTTTTTTTTTTCCATGCTAATATATTTTGCACTTTTAACTGCAGCTGTTCACATAAATATGCATCTTCACAAATTAGATTATTAAACTTGGTTCAGAAATAGACTTGTACGTTATGCTGGTTAATTAAACACAAAGTAAAATATTTCAGGTTCACAGTGAACCAACATGAACCGATGGCATCCTAAATTGTCACAGGCTGTAGAAACTTGACACTGATTTTCATCCTCTTCACTTTTCTTCCAGACTCTGGGACCTGTACTTCAAAATTCACTTTAATTTCAAAAAGAGACTTTTAACAACTAAACAACCTTTCAGTCCTTTTTTTCTTAGCTCAAGAAGAACTCTCCAAATATTGTATTTGTGCACAGTTACTTAACACAGGAACGCACTGCAGCCTTGATATGTTGTGTGTTTACTCTTGGAGCTCTGTGTCCAACTGGAGTCCATACCTTGTAAACGTCCCCAAAACTCATGAATAGGCTTTGCTTCTCAATCAAGGCTGTGGTTATCTCAGTCACTTGTACTGAGATAACCACACCTTTTTTCAACCACACCTTTTTTTCCCACTCAACATTCTATGAATGTGCATCAATACTTTTTCAGCAATTACATTTTGATCAGCCACTGTCTGCTGGAAAACTGTCTAACGGGTTATGTAGGGTGTAACTTTTCTGTTATGAAAATACATTTGTTATTACTCTTAGTGTTAAAATACACAAGTTGAAATCAGAAATAAACACAACGGTGCATTGTTTGAGCATAGCATTTTTTAGGTAATACAGATATTATAGCAAAAGTTATGCTGTTCAAAAACATGAATAAATGAAATAACCAAAAACAGCTTCACATAAAGTTGTATGTGAAAAACACAAAAAAAGTTATATACATGTATATTTTTTTAATTTCATGACTTTTCTTTAACAATAGGTTTAATTATTTCTACCTCTCTGGAAATTGATTAGACTGCTAATTAGTCTAATGTTGGATTCTTCAGAATTTTACACAAACACTCTTTATTTTGGCAGTGAAAAAATTTAAATGTCTGTTTTAAAACTCAGGACCCTCTACTTGAACAGCTCCTGAAGACTTAATTCTTCAATATAAAGTCAGACGTTTCCCCACCCTTATCATAAACATGCAGTTTTACTTGAACTGTTTTACATTACCTTCTGTTCAGATAGCAAGCAGAGTTGTAAAATCCTCAAATGAAACTTTTCGCTTGTTCCTATTGTGCATTTCAAACTTCCTGTTTCAGTCCAAATATAATTCCTGCTTTTCACTTTGTTGGACAACCCTAAATCAAACTAAAGTTTGTAAGTCGAATACCGTTGCCAGAAGTGAACTAACCCTTTGTAAAATAAATCAAAACATGTAAATCAGATTCATTTGATGGCATTGAAGAAAAGTTATTTCTCTATATTGTAAAGGGTGAGAAATTGCTTTTCAAATCTTGATTCTCAGAGTGTGCACTCACTAAGAAAAAAACACTTTAAGCAATTTCACTTTAATGTAACAAAATGGATTTCTGACAGAGGCGATTTCGAGAAACGAAATTGGGTTTCATAAAGAAGCCCTGTCTGTACAAGCTTAAACTCCACCTCTGTCAAATATAGTAATCAGACAGTCAAATACTTTAATGGTGAAAAAAATCCCATCAGCTTCCCAATATTGTATTGTGAAAGCTCTTCCATGGCTAGATTTTGAAGTGTAACACCCAAGTAGACAAAGCAAGACAAGATGTATTAACACATAAAAATGAGATGCAATAACATTATAAATCCTCCCATGTGAATTTGGCAGATCAGATTTCAAGGAGTTAAGCAGTTTTAAAGCAACAAAAAAGCAATTGCTCATTTAATTTAGTGTTTCTAATTTCCTTTATAAACAAAATTGAAGGTAAAGTTCCTTCCACAATTATTTGCAACTCTGCTAAAACTTAAAGTAGTCTTATGATTAATTCAAGATGCTGCTCTTAGCTGGTGTTTTTCTAGTGAGATGCTAGAAAAACTGTTTTTAAGCATTTAGTCACTGATCTACACGATTGTAGAGCTGTGCAGTTTTAGCCTAGTTTTAGCTCATTTCTTAATTTATATGATATGTCCTCTTGGCTCTCCCATCTTGAAAACGAAAGGCCAACCGCTGTGTTACCTCATAATTGCACACCAGGGAAACAGGATGTCAATGATTACGGATTATAGGTTTTGAGGTTCCTATCAAAAGAAAAGTCAAAATAAAGCAAAAAAAGCCTGTAGCATTTATTTTTTAGGAGTCACAAATATTGTGGAAGATGTTTTTATTTTTTTTTTATAAGAATGGTTTTTACTTACACTGGGGCAATAAATATAATTTAATTAAGGATTGGATTTTCTAAAATGTTCCGCCCCTATCTTTTGTATGTTATGAAATTTACCGTAATTTCCGGACTATAGAGCGCACCTGGTTATGAGCCGCACCCGGTGAATTTTAAAAGGAAAAAACATTTACAGACGATACACAGAAAGCGTTTTCAAAGTTTTAATAATATACCTTAGCTTTTCTTTCCAAACAGGCTCTTTGCACGTAAGCTTCCGTGTTCGGGTTAAAGCGGCTCAATTCTTTCCCATCTATTGAAACGGCACTTTCCACTGGGTGTTTGCAGGGCTTTTCCAAGGTAACAATTAATAATGTACATCGATCCGAAGCCCCAACAAGTAAACTGGAGAA
>CAEFZY010031632.1:0-12250 GCA_903066815.1 Brachyrhaphis roseni
GATGGATGGATGGATGGATGGATGGATGGATGGATGGATGGATGGATGGATGGATGGATGGATGGGTGGGTGGGTGGATGGATGGATGGATGGATGGATGGATGGATGGATGGATGGATGGATGGATGGATGGATGGATGGATGGATGGGTGGATGGATGGATGGATGGATGGATGGATGGATGGATGGATGGATGGATGGATGGACTGTGTAGGAAGCCTGCATACTTGACCAATCAGCCCCCAGCTGGTGTCTGAAAGGTTAACTGCCTAGAGATGTGGTTAGGAAGGCACAAGTGGATTTAATAACGCTGCACATCAATACGATTTGCCAGAGGAGCACTTTAGACCAGAAGGGAATGAGACGTGTAGAATTAAAAGGAGGAAAGCTGACAGACAGACTGACGAGCCCATGTGTGACAGTGTTACAGCTGCTTTCTGTGAGTGATGGGGATTCTCCCTGACAGCTGCAGCACCTCCTGGGTGCAACCAGTGTCCCTGTTCGGGAGGCGGACTGTCCACTCAGTTCAAGGGGAAGAGAAAAAATCAGATGGGGGAGGTGGGAGACAATCGCTGTAACAAACAAGGAGCGACATTTTCATTTCAACGCAAGAATCTCAAATCGGTTTGTCTCTGCAAAAAGGGAGAAACTCACCAAAATCAGACTGGCTGTTTGGAAAGATGATGCGGAAGACGTAGTCGGTGGCCTCGTCCTCCTCCTTGTCAGAAACTGACTCTGTGGACCCAGAACCCAGAGGAACTCTCTTCTTCAGTTTGGGAAACACCTTCCCCTGGAAAAGGATCAAACTGAAGTCAACAACAACGGGACACTTTCTGAAACCTGCTGAGTTAGTGTGTGTTACACTTCAATTATTTAGATTAACAAAATTTTAATATTATACAAAGACAGACAGAAAACTTAAAAACACAGTTACCAAGTGACGAGTTCATAAATTTTAGGAAATATGCTTCACAAGCCACCATGGCCCTATGTGAATAAGTAATTACCTCCTAAAGCTAATAACTGGTACCCATAAATAATAACTGGCTGCAGCAATGAGAGCTTTACATAGAGGTAGATACATATTCGCACATTTATCTGTGCAGAATTGTTTGAATTCAAATAAATTGGAATGTTTTAGAGCATTAACACTCAATCAGATACAGATTTCCAGACTTTGACTAGGCCATTCATAACTGGACTTGCTGGAGTGCTTCATTTGATCATTTGGCAGCTGTCTAACCCTAGAATGCTCCAGCTTAATCTCACAATCTGATTGTTATTCTTCAAGATTTTTTGGTAGAGAGCAGAACGTAAAAGCCGTCTCAGACATTATCCCTAACCACCACCACGTTTGACTATTAGTGTGTTGTTGCTGTCCTGAAATGTTATTTAATGCCAGATGTAAATGGAAAGATGTACAACATTTTAAAACCTTAACTTTTGTCTCTCAGGCCACAAAATATTTTCCCCAAAGTTTTGTTCGTTAAGATATGTCTTTTGAGTCGGCCCTTTTGTTCCCTTTGGTTAGCGTTGATGTTCAGTTTGGAAGTCTCAAATGGATACATTTTTTTTCTAATGGTTGACTGAGGAGGGCTGATGATGTTCCAGTCACTTCTGGGAAGGAAGGTTACCCATAATTCCATATTTTATCCATTTGTAGATAATAGTGCTCAGTGTGGTTCACTGCATCACAAATGACTTAATGACCCTTTCCAGAATGACAGATGTCAATGACTTTGCTTTTTATTTGTTCTTAAATATTTTTGGAAACAAACATGGTGTGATCTTGATTATCTGTAATATTCAAGTGTGACAAAAAAAACAGCAGAAACAGAAGAAATCTGTATGGTTGCAAATATTTTTTTCACATCAGAGCAGAAATGACAAGTATCTAGAAAATCAACAGAATTGGGACAAATGTGGCTTAACCAACTGAGAGAAAACTGAGCACACAGTCATGTGCTTGAGACTATTTGTCCATTTCCAAACCCAAATCCCATTCTTATAGATCTTTAGATCAGATAATCTTTGCTTGCCATTGTATTCATGCTTCCTTTAAGGATCCCAGCGGCAAGTATTTGCATTGTGTTTTGGAAAGAAGATGCTAACCTTTCCCCTCTGGGACCAGAGAGGAGGGTCCAGCTGTCCGTGAGGGAGCAGACCATTCTCCAAGCAAGACAGGAACTGGAGCAAATGTCCTCCTCTGGGGAAGCGAAGTGGAGGTCTTTGGATCCCATCCTGACTGACTAGCACCACCGTCCCCCCGCTGTCCACTGCAGGACACAGATGTACAACAATCTATCAAACCCTTCACACTGACAGGAGATTATCAATATATTGCAAATAATCAAAGTAAGAATGAGATTTTAAGTAAACGCTCATACCTTGTTGATGGCAGTGCAAGTACACTATTTCCTCTAAATTGATTGTCATGGCATAGTCCCAGTATACACTGGAAAACGACAGAAAAGCAGGCAGTCACCAAAGCAACGACCCTTTCTATTTTTTGTACTCCAGGTTAAAAGTAAGAAACAAATAAACTATAAATGGTTCAGTAAAATCAGAATGAAAAAAAGCAGCCATCAGTACAGCAGCATGCACATAAACAAGCCAGGGTTGATTATTTTGTTGATGGAAACCATGTGCAGGTGTTAGACGCTAACATGGTTTTTGCTAGTTTGATGGAGCTCTGACAGTGTTGCAGTCAATAAACCATGAGGTTGGCTGCTTGGTAAGATGAAAACCGGCTTCATCAGATCACCAGCAGTAACTCAGAGCACTGAGCCCCCAAGCACACACACAATGCATTATTCAGCAGGAGAGTGTTATAAAAACAGCACAGCAAGTGAAAAAAAAGGCACTTTTATGTTATTTTTTCTTGGTATGAGCAGGAGAACAGAACAGCAATAACATAAAATACAGATGCATTTTTCTATGATCAGAATGAAATTATTTCGCACCTGCGTTCATAATCCAAGTCTGCAACAGATCCGTTCATGAGCTGATTGGGTGTCCACTTCAGTGTCATTATGTCAGCAGTTTGGTGCAGAGAGAGGTAACCTGGGATAGCCTCCATGTCATCCCTCTGCAGCAGGGGCAAAATGACAGAAAGGCAAAATGACGGAATCGGTAGAAAATGGTGGACATAAATATATCACACTGGGATTACGTGGGGTTACAAGTGGAAGAAAAAGCATACAAAGTTTTTAAATATCTCCACAAATAACCATATGAATAGGAAGAACATACATTTTGCATTCAGCCTCCTTTACACTAACACCCCTAAATACAATCCAGTTACACCCATTGTCTTCAGAAGTCACCTAATAGATTCATCTGCATGTAGTTTAATTTGGAGCTGAACAACAAGTTTGCCACAAGTCATGTATGAGACAGCAAACAAGTCAAAATGTGCAAAATGCCTGGGCAACATGTAAAGGGCTATTTGTGTCTGTGTGAACACACCTTCACACATCTTCATGTTGCTATGTCAGACGTCTGCAACCTTTATCATTGAAAGAGACATTTTGCCCTCAGTCCAGCTAGCTGAAACTTGATTAGGGCAGCAAATGTTGAATTATCTCTAAAAAGGAAAAAAACTGCTTCTATTTTTTGTTTAATATCTGTAATAGAAAATATGTCCTTGCATTTAAAGAACCATCATTTTACTACACATAATGTTTAGCAATAAAGCAGCTGGATACATTGTCTTCATTGGGATAAAATATTAGTCTAAAACGTTTATTCTAAAAATGCACTTAGTTTCCAGCCTAATGATAGAAAAAGATCAAAAAATGTTGCTTCTTTTAAAATGATTCTTTTGTGGATGCAAAAGTGTAATTATTCCATCAAAACAAGCTATAAAACTGCTAAAATTGGCAAAGTTTGCCAAAGTTATTAAGAGCCGTCGTGGAAGGTCCAAAGAGCCACTTGTAGCTCTGGAGCCGCAGGTTGCTGACCTCTGTGTTAGAGGGGTTTACTGCAGCCACGACAGAGAGCTGATGGGAACATGGATGGAGCTAATTAAGGGGTCAGAGCTGTAATGGTATGATAGATGAAGGTATTAAGATCTGATAGAATGGCCCAGTCAAACCAGTCAAAAGGACTTGAAGATTGCAAGCCGAATCTCTCAGTCCATTCTGACTGAGCTTCCGCTATTTTCCAAAGTTGAATGCTTACAGATTTCAGCTTCAAGATGTGTAAGTTTGGTAGAGACAAAGTAGAAAAAAGGTTTTCAGCTTTTTATTTGTGAAATATTTTTAGAACTCTGCATCAT
The DNA here is from genome assembly GCA_903066815.1 of Brachyrhaphis roseni. NCBI lineage: Eukaryota > Metazoa > Chordata > Actinopteri > Cyprinodontiformes > Poeciliidae > Brachyrhaphis > Brachyrhaphis roseni. Next base: position 4,280 of record CAEFZY010031632.1, read on the forward strand.
TTTTCGTTCACAAAGTAATTATTCACTACTTTTTGTTGCTCTATCACATAATTTATCAATGTAAAATGACAAAATGTGAAACATTTTAATGGAAATAAATATGTATAAATAGTGAAATGCTGTATATAAAGTGTCGCAGAGTTACCGGTTGCACCAGCACATTGTTCTTGCCAAAAAGCAGTGTGGCCCTGCTGTTCTGATGAAGCGACTCCACATATTCTCGAGCTGACGGGGAAGGTGACGGGCGCTCATCCATGCTGCTGCTGGAGTGTCGCTTCTGGATCTGTGCAATCACAAAACACACTGATGACTCACACTTCCTTGTTCATGTGCATCAACAAAGCTGCCCTCATGCATCTTGTTTTCCTCCACATTTGCAAACAGCTCCGCGGCACACGAACACTTCAGAGCGTTGGGAGTTTGTGAGATGGGCCGAGCTGACCTGCTCCACTGACAGCGTAATGGGTGAAAATGTGCGAGATGCTCTCTGTCCCTGCTTCTGTTTTGCACTGTGCTTCACTTAATGCATCTCAGCAGTGAATGTCTGCTAATGCAGCTGATCTATCAGGATAAAATCTGACACGTGGACAAAAAGGCTAAAAAGAACCTCTGAAGTTTCATACGCACACACAACGCGGGTCTCTTGGTGGGAGAATCCTGCCTGCAGATGCCACTGTGGATGCGATGTCTCTGAACCAACTCGTCAGCAGACGGGTCGGTCCAGAAGTGATCAGCTGTCTTCATCTTTGTGTACTCCAAAGCACAGGGTCCAACTGTCAACAATGAGACACCGAGGGGAAACTCAGTCTTCAGAAAGTCTTAGACCTTCCAAACATTACAACTCTACTAAAACAGAGCAGGAGAAGTAACTTAAAATCAAATAGATTTTCTAATATTTTCAAATTCTAGCCTCATAGTTATTATACAGATTTGTGAAAAAGAATTAATGAAACATTCAATTCCGTGCTAACATTTCGATGTCTAACTTTAAAAAAATAATAATAATTGGACAAGACTGGTTTAATTGGAGTTGAACAACAAATGTAACATTTTTTTTTTACTCAAACAGGGAATATTTTAGCTGAGAATAAAGTTAGGACAGCACACCTGCCTGGCGGTTTCCTTGCATGATCAGCCCATTTCAAGCCACCCCACAGAATCACAGTTAGATCTGGGCTTTGACTAGGCCTTAAACCTTTCTTAGTTCTTTTCAGCAGTTCTGCAGATTCATCTTTAATTTATTTTTATTGATGGTTTCACATGTTCAGCAAGAGACCACATACATTGAACTGGGAGATGTGCAAGGAGGAAACAGTTGTCTTCTGAAAAACACAGGAAGGATAAACTAAAGTCTATCGGAGAAAACGTGGACAGACATCAAGACTTCTGGAATAACAGATTAGTATAAAACTGATTTATGTGTGCACCAAAACAAAAGCCATATTTGAGACATTCGAAATACTCCCCCAGCTGTGAAGCACAAAGGTGGAATTATCATGGTTTGGGGTTCTTCAAAGCAGCAGAACCTGACCAGCTGAAAAATAACCTCCAGGAAAATGCATGGCCACTTGTAAAAAAGCGACATGAACTGGACCCGCAACATGATAATTATCAATACGTACCAACAAACACGTCAAGAACCACCTGAGAATTAAGAAGTATAACATCCTGGGTCAAGTCAAAGCTCAGATCTTTAACTTATGGATATGCAACAGTCTGTACACTCAGGAGACCCATAAGCTGAAGTATATCTAATTTTTTTTTGTATAATTAAATCACTTTCATTTTCCAGAGATAAAAAACATTAGACCAGACATCAATATTTGAGCATGTCCTGGTAAAGAACTGAATAATGAATGTCTAAGTGGTTTCAAATGAATGTACATTAATAGAATTTAAAGTAGCAATCAAATGGCTCCAACTATAACATTTCTCTCTACTTAAAGCCCTATTATACCAGTCAGCTAGTTGGAAATTAGATGTAACTACACAAATATGCTCCTTTTCCTGTTTCATTACCTAACAGTGAAGCCAGAATCGGTCCATCCACAGGGTCCATCAGAATAGCTTCTTTCTCATAGTATTTACTGGAAGAAAATAAGTACAACTTTTATTTTTCTGAAAAGGAACAGAAACCTTTCACCCCACACGAGTGTGGTTTGTCCTCTCAACACACCTGCTGTTCTCCACCAGGTAAAGGACAATCTTGTCCAGCACTTTCTCAAACAGAGCCGTCCTGATCCACAGGTTCTTGACCCCAGGAGGGTTGAGGCTCGGCAGCCGGGGCATCCTGCGAAGGCTGTCTTGACTCTGCAGGCTTTGACTTCGTCTACAGAAAAATACAGTCAAGCAACCAATTTTTTATTTTATTTTTTTTTAAAAAGTACATTCTCAATTTTCTCTGCGTCTTGCAAGCAAGATGAAAGACTCCTAGCCCTCAAATTATTCTGATTCTCCAATAAAAAGAAGCTTATTCAGAAAATATGCAATTGCTTTCATTGTTCAAACAATCAAACAGGCTTTGTTGCTCTGCTTTGAATTCTGCTGTGATGTGTGAGGAGAGGCTGTGGCGCATGCGTCTCTCACTTTGTCTCCATGACCTGCTCCAGCTCCTGGGCCTTCCTGCAAAGCTCCTCCGCCGGGGGGAAGCTTTTGCCCACCTTCATGAAGAGCGCCGCTATCTTGTTGCTGCGCAGAAAGCCAGCCGCTCGCCGCTTGAGCCCATGCAGGACACATGCCTCCACCGCAGCTGTGTGGACAGAGCGTCTTTTCTTTATTAAGGTGTAATCTATTAAAACCGAGCACCAGATGAGTGGAGAAGTAAAAGAACAAATAAAATCACTAATTATCACTGAAAGATAGTTGTATTACTTGGTGTATTTCCTGTGTAGGGAGGTTTTACTCCCCTGCTCTTGCACAGTACAGTCATTTAATGCAGTGTTTCCCAAACCTGGTTCTCAAAGCTCGCTGATCTGCATGTTTTAGATGTTTCCCTGCTTCAACACACCCCATTCAGATGGTTGGAGTTCAGCAAAAGCCTGTTAATCAGCTATCAATTGAAATCATGTGTGCTGAAGCCAGGAAATGCCTAAAACCATGCAGGGCAGTGTGCCTTGAGGACCAGGGTTGAAAAACACTGAGTTAATGTACTGACAGGACTCCCTTCTCAAAGCTGCTGCAATCCTTATTACTTTGCATTCTTCAAACATATTTTTACCTTCCACTCAACTTTCCATTAATATACTTATAACTGTACTGTGTAAATAGCTTTTTTAACAACAACCTTTGGCAGCTTAACCTTCTGTCTGTTGTACACCGGAAGTTATTTTATGGTAATAAAATAACTTTTTTTGTATTAAAAATCCTTTTTCTTGGTCTTAACTAATATTCAGCCATTGTGAGAAGCTGAATTTTGGGCTCCAATTAGCTACTAGCAAATCAGAAAAAATAATAAGTATGCATCAGTCAATGTCTAATTAATCCATATAACAAACATTTGACTTGTATCAAGTTACTGCGACAAATTACTTTCCAAAGATGTTCTAGCTTTTTGAGATGCACTTGTGACTTGGATCTTTTCTGTACAATAAATGCAGCTTTTTTCAAACACTCACTGAGAGATTGTTTAATAATTGATTTCAGTAATGACAAAAGTTACTGTAATTACGTTTTCTTCCCATATTCATGCACCATAAATGAACAATGTTGCTACGTATATAGGCCAGTATAAGTCTCAGTAACAGGATGCTCCAGATGAAGACATGTTGACACATTTTACTTTAACGTGACGTAGACCGGACCCGGCTTCCTCCCCAAGTCGACGTGGCAGCGCCTGGTTGCTGTGTTGACATTTGAATTTTCTGTCAAGACTAATCCTGCAACTCTGTTCACATGGGGTCAGGGGGAAAGGATGGGGTTACCATAGCAACCCTTACTGATGGAGTGACGGCGCTTTGGGAGAGACAGGAGCAGAGGCAACTTGCGAGGATCACGATCTGCCTCGTTCCACCGTCACCGCTTCAGCAAACAACTTCATCCTACATTCTGTCGCTCGTTTCCGCAGAAGTCTTCTTTCCCGTATTTTTTTTTTTCCTCCTCACCTGTCCCTCCCTGCATCCTGGTATCCCATTATTATAAGAGCAGCGAGATAAATGTCAGAACAACCAGCCTTATTAAAAGGTCTCCAATTATATTCCAGCCTTGCTACTCCCTCATCATCTCCTATAAGTGGTCTCAGATGGCAGAAGTACAACCCCTGCTGCTTTTTAAAATCTGTCTCTCCACTAAAATGCGGAGAGGATTCTGGGAACCTCTAGGTCTGCTGTGAGATGAAAACTATGAATAACTAAACTAAAGTAAGCACAAAGGAATCAGAACACACTTTTATTATTTTGGTGCAGGAGTTTATCGACTAAAGCCCATAAAGAAATCACCTTAAAGCCATAGCTGCAGGTGAAAAGGGACGAGATGCAACATGTGAGCAGGATCAATGCCCACCTGACAGAAACATCTAATTCAGTAAACCGTCTCTAATCACCCGGTATCTGTGGCAACTAAGAGTCTGACAGACTGTTGTCAGTGGCATGTAGCTGACCAACACTTCACTCAGAACAGCAAGCAAGGCAACAGCACAGCATTTCGCTATAAAAAGACCTGATATAATTACACCATATTTACCAGAAACAGGTCCAGTACAATACAAGCATTGGTTCCAGTTTCTGAAATCAAAAACACACCAACTACCTTCATATTTTACAAATAAAAAGTCCAGAATGTACAGTGGCAGATATTTGTGATGGGGAAAAAATTAGATAATGATAAATCATCACAAATCAAAACTTTAACAAGGCCATTAGGGGATGAAGTTTCATAAAACAAGAAAGTTGCACAGGCTTGTTTGCATTAGTTTGTACATCCTTGAAGTGCCTTTTGATTTGTCTTTCATCTGTTTTTCTTGGATTTCCCTCACATTTGCTTATTTTCATCCCTTAAATGCAGTAACAATTTGAAGGAAGCTCACAAAGGGATCTCACTGCACAATGTTATCACTGAGGAGTCAGGAAAAAAAAATCTCACAGCATTAGATGCCATGTGCCTCAAGCAAAGGTATAAACGCCATTCTTCACGTCTGAATTCTCTCAAGACAGCTGGTGTGAGCAAGCATAACGTCTTCACAGTTATCTTCTGGACTCTCCATTTGGACTAAAGCATTGAAATGCAAGATAGGATTCTATTTATCTAAAGAAAACATCTAGACCTATCTTCAATAAATCTCCTTGTGGGAGAATGTGCTACGGTCTGAAGGAATCAAACTGGAACGTTTGGACCACAGTCCCCTAAAATAGGCTGGCTGTGAAGGCAACACAGTATATCACAGAAACAACAGTGAAAGAAAGTGGTGGCAGCATCATGGTTTAAAAGCAAACACTTTCTTTTCTACTGTGAGGTAACATAAAGAGCATTTTAAATGTTTAATTTTTCTGCAAGGAAAAATATCAAATGTGTACACATGCAGTATATTTATAATTAACTTTTCCAAAGGCAAATTTGTTTCTGCTATCAAATACACAAGCAAGATAGGACCTGAAGGAGAGCTCTGGGAATGTAACAACTAAAATGTAGAAATAAATAACCCGAGCTTATTATGTCCCAAACTCTAAGATTTTTTGTGTTTCTTCTGAAACATTTTAGTGCCTTTTATCTCAGTCGTTTCCCTCCAGTTTCTACATTTCATTCAGGCTTGTAGTAGGCAGCTCATAAAAGTAGCCATGAACGAGGAGGTTAATGGCTCCCCAGTGAGCGCTTCGCCGATCTTCCACTGGCTCTCATCTTATCTCATCAACGACTGCAGCCGGAAAACCACACTGGAGGGGTCAGGAGGTGGAGGAGGGAGCTTCGACAACAAAGCAGCTGGAGGAGGGTATTTTTTAAACTGAAGCGTGTCCACCGGATATTATAGCAGAGCTTGTAGAGGCCTCCATTCAATAGATAATGTCCAGACTGCAGGCCAAGAAATCTGTTGGTGTGGCAACATGAAAGCACTAATGGAAGCACGTAAAGAACATTAGACAAGAAAAATGAGTAAAACCGAGCTTGCACCAAGGAGTCTTGTAAAATGTAATTTTCATTAGTTTCTCAGAGGGAAATTAAACTGGAAAAAAGAAGGATTCAGTGTGAGCTGATTATTGGACTATTAAACTTACGTGGATATAGAAGGTTTTAGGCAGAGTTGCAAATGTTTGACACACTGTGAGATTCAAATAGACCATATATAAGCAACATTATGTGGAGATAATATATAATAGCTTAAATAGCATTTTAAAAGTTTCTTTTTTTTACTCTGTGGGCTTAATGTTCCACAGCATGCACGGTAAACTAACAAATTACAAGTTACCCACATCTTCTTCAGTCTGCACCAGTAAATTTAGCGACTTCACACAATGTGACAAGCTTGATGCTACTGCATTTTCACAGCAGTAAAGAGCTGATAGACCTTCAGAGACCTGACAGCTCCTCCGTACCTTCACTGGTGCATCTCTTTGCACATATTTAAAAGGTAACACCATGGCGACCGCTCATTTGTTTGCATCACAGCACTACATGCTGACCTGAGTATCAGTCAAGACAAGGTTTGTGACTTCGCTCCCATTTTATTGGGTTTGAAGCGCCTCACCTCATGTCAAACTTGTGGTTTGTTTGCAGACGTGGTTTTTCACCAGGTAAAAATATCAGATTTTGTGTGAGTTATTTTGTTCACACTGAAAATCCACAAATATATCACATTCCCTGTTATTCTCTGGTCTGAGCGTTAGTGTCTGAATGTGGGTGGTGTGTTTTCCATGGTGATCAGTGATTTAATGCTTTGATTTGAACGATGCAGCAATAATTACATTTGGTAAATTATTGTAACTATAATGTGTTATATTTCTAGTTATATTCAATCAAATGTCAATTAAATATTAAATCATGGATAGTTTTTATACTAAATATAGCAGAGCTAATTAGGTTTTACATAATCCAAGGTTGCTTTTATCTCTCTTCATATACATCTTCATGTTTTTTAAAAAAAAGTTCAAAAGTACAATCAATAATTATAATAATGTATTCCATTACTTTTAAAAGATATTTATATATGTTGTAGTCCTACATTGGAAGCTGCTGCTTATATTCTTGATTTGAAAAACATTTAAGGAGAATTGCAGTTGATTTCGTCACTTGCAAAATAATTTTAATACTATTAATAGTACAAATAGATTTAAGAAATTTAGAGACAATTTAGTTACTACAGCTGTTTTTTGCGTCCTGTTGATTATATATGTTGGTTTTTAAAATTTTAAATACCCCCAAATTTTAAATACCCTGATTGTTACAGAATTTTCTGATTGTAAATTCTGTAACAATCAGAAACATCTACAATGTTTCTGATTGTTACATTTTATTCATTTATTTAAATTACAACTTTTGTCTAATTAATTCATAAATGAGTTTTTGTGTATTTCTAATTAAACAATTTATATTTTTAGTGTTATCTCACCAGCATAGTTTGTTTTCTTTTCATTTATTGGGTATTATGATTTTTTTTATTGTGCATAAATAATATAAATTAGTGCGGAATGACAGACTTCCAAAGATGTAAAAACCTTTGTGTGTGGATTTAGTTCTGATCATGTTCTGCAGTGCATCAATAAAAATGAAGAAAATGAATAAAAAATTATTATAAAAAAAGTCAAATGATTGTCACATTATTATTATTGTAGATGTTAGTACATGGAAACATCTTAATACATTTTACCGTAATTTCCGGACTATAAGCCTCGACTTTTGCCTCACGCTTTCTGCCCTGCGGCTTATACAATGATGCGGCTTATTTATGCATTTTTTCTAACGGCCACCAGGGGCGCTCGAGCAGAAAAGGTAAGAGTGAGACAGGTGGAATATATGTGTAGAGGAAGACGCAAGTTCAATGTAACG